>CACRXK020001652.1:0-51428 GCA_902702795.2 Paramuricea clavata
TATATTCGGTGGGGGCTTATATTCGGAGGGGCTTATATTTGGAATGAGGTGAGCGTTAGTACATGTGGTGGGCTTATACACGTTAGGCTTATATTCGGAAGGGAGGCATATAGTCGGAGGGCTTATACTCGCGGGGGGGGGCTTATATTCAGAGGTTTACGGTATTTCTTGACTTGCTCACCTCTTCATTGCCCGTTCTCGCAGCTACATGTAATGTGGTGTTTTCATGTTTGTCTTTCAGTTCCAGCAATTGATCGCCACATTTCTAAAAAGTATATTTGGGACCGGTCATTATTTATGGCGGGGGTTGGTACTGAAATATAAATGTTTTTCTTAGTGAAATTAATGTTGCTGACCCAACCATTTAAAAGTCAAAACATTTTCTTACCCAACCAGCCAACTTTAAATATCAATTTAAAAATAAATACCCACCCCTATACCAAAAACGTTACAAAATCGGATACCGTTCAGCTGTCGTCACACATGTGATATTTTTCCACTTCTGTGACACAAGTTTGATAGCTGCTTGTGCAATTTTCTGCAGTCTAAAGTTTCATGTTGTCTGCACATGTACTTTGGAGGCACTATGTTTCCGACAAATCGGAAAATGATCAAGATAGTAACTCTAATTTATTCAAATATTTGTATTGACCTATGACTGTTGACATTGCTTTTTAGTCTTCAGTATTTCAGTGAGTCATGCTTTGGAAATGACAATATTTTTTTACCCAACCATTGCGTTGTTTCATTTTTCATTTACCCAACCTTTTACTCATTCAAAATTTTGTTCACTCAACCCTTTTCTCTTCGCTGCCACCCCCGCCATATATAATGATCGGTCCCTTATGAAGTTATATGGATATGGATAAATATCAAGATTTTTGGGCGTCTTGTTCAGTTGCAAAAAATTGCTCCGTTTTTTTATAAACCCTGTAGTTCCTAGCATTTCGGTAAGGTAATTATTAAAGTTTTATCAAGAGAACAACTTACTTCCATGATAATCTTGACCGTTTCAACATCACCATTTTTCACGGCATGATGTAAGCACGTGTCCAACATTTTATCTCGTATGGTAGGAGTTGCACCGTTGTCAAGCAAGTACTTCACTACTTGATGTTGTTCGTAGCGACTGGCTAATACTAATGCTGTACCACAATAATGAAATGTATCTATGTCGGCACCCTAGTATAATAAAACACATGTGAGAAAGTACACCTATATGAAGTAAACATAGATTACGTACTTTTATATTGACACCCTCGTCAATCATTCAACAATACTTTAATTAAGTTACCATCTTGAGAAGAACAGCACAACATTCTACGCTCCCTTTTGCAGCGGCTCTAAAGAGGAAGAAAAATAGAATTGTATGGTGGGGGTGATTGATGGTGATGCATGATACAATATGAAGAAAAGTTTTATGTACGATGGAGCTTCTATCTGGAACTCCATACCACAATATAAACAATACAATATGATTTATTAGTTAATCCCCATAAGGGCTTTTCATAACAATATATAACAGAAAGTAAATCGATTTCATGTTTTAAAAGAAAAATCGCTACCCTTACCTTTTGAAATAACATGATTCATAAATCTTGTAAATAGATACTTTTTGAATATTTATGTATATCTGCATGCTTATTCTTCATTCTTTTCATTGTACTTGTAACTATTTGTAAATATTTTACACGCCCATTGTGGAAACCAGCTTTAGCTGACAATGTTAGCGTGGTTAAATAAAGTTATCATCATCATGATGGTGGTGATGCATGATGGTGGTGATGCATGATGGTGGTGATGCATGATGGTGGTGATGCATGATGGTGGTGATGCATGATGGTGGTGATGCATGGTGGTGGTGATGCATGATGGTGGTGATGCATGGTGGTGGTGATGCATGATGGTGGTGCATGAGCATGATGCATGATAGTGGTGATGCATGACAGTGGTGATGCATGATAGTGGTGATGCATGGTGGTGGTGATACATGATGGTGGTGATGCATGGTGGTGGTGATGCATGATGGTGGTGATGCATGGTGATGCATGGTGGTGGTGATGCATGGTGGTGATGCATGATGGTGGTGATGCATGATTGTGATGGTGCATGATGGAAGATGCATGGTGGTGGTGATGCATGATAGTGGTGATGCATGATAGTGGTGATGCATGATGGTGGTGATGCATGGTGGTGGTGATGCATGATGGTGGTGCATGAGCATGATGCATGGTGGTGGTGATGCATGATGGTGGTGATGCATGATGGTGGTGATGCATGATGGTGGTGATGCATGGTGGTGGTGATGCATGATGGTGGTGATGCATGATGGTGGTGATGCATGATTGTGATGGTGCATGATGGAAGATGCATGGTGGTGGTGATGCATGATAGTGGTGATGCATGATAGTGGTGATGCATGATGGTGGTGATGCATGGTGGTGGTGATGCATGATGGTGGTGATGCATGGTGATGCATGGTGGTGGTGATGCATGATGGTGGTGATGCATGATTGTGATGGTGTATGATGGCAGATGCATGATGGTGGTGATGCATGATGGTGGTGATGCATGATTGTGATGGTGCATGGTGGTGAAGAAAGTGGTCAGGTGATAGTGATAATATTGATGGTGATGATAATGAGATAGTGGTGATGGTGGTAGTGTTGATGCATGGTGGTGATAATTGTAGTGATGGTGATAGTGATGATGACAATAGTGGTGATAGCGATATATTCAAGTTGATCGCGATGGTGATGATAATGCTACCTAACTTCAACAAAAACAGTTTGAAAAGGTTCTACCTGTGAATGATTGTGAAACCTTGGTTGTCTGTAATATTAATGTTTGCTCCGTTCTCCAGTAAAACTCTGCCAGCATTCGTATTTCCCGTACAACATGACATGTGCAATGGTGAATCTCCATTGACCTAAATAAATGATACACGCGTAGAAACACGTAATTTGTACCAATGATGTGTTCGCACCTGCAAGGTTGATGACTCAACGACGTAGACTTGTCACTAGTTGTTTTCAGTAACAACTTTTGATTCAGCAACTTGTACACAAGTTGTGAGTGAGAACGTTTGTAGCAGCTTGGTAAAATAACAGCATTGTGACAACTTGTTGACAGCTCTCTGAAGTCCTTCGTGAACATATCTTGTGGGTAAGACGTGAGATTTTTACGTGCATAGTTTCAATAAAACTCGCGTGATGACATGTGAGGCCTAGCTCAGTTTTCCAACGAGATTAGAGTCAGGGGGAAGAAACATGATTACTTTATAGCTCTAGTTGTATAATAGTTTGGCATTCACTAAAACCTAAATAAAATATCCATGTATTCTATGGCATTTTTTTTATATAAACAATCAAATTTTGGGGTCAGTTCAAATAACGTACACTGTGTATACACCTACCGATTTTTTATTGATGTCGGCTTTATTATCAATGCACATTTGAATAACCTACAAATAAAAATAACAAAGGAGTTTGACAAAGTATCGTATTTGGTCATAACGATTTTTTTAATTTTTATAATGCAATCACAAAAACTTGTTGTGTAAAATATCTGTGCAAAAGCATTTTAAAAATCAGAGAGAATAATCATATTCGTCTCTAAACATGACGATGTTACCCAATTCCTCCAGAATTGCCTTGAATGAACATAATTCTAAACTTTGTTTAATTAAAGCACATGTCTACATGAAAACAACTTTATTTATTTGAACAACTGAACCTACATTTTATACATTTCGATTAAAATCTTGCGAAGAATACGATCTATGACTAATTGGCTATAACGCGTTTTCATGTCTGCTGTTTTCCAGTTCACTCACATGTATAATTTAATTGCTCGGTTACATTGTGCTCCATTAATTCTGTGCTTACATTACCAAATACAACTACCTCAGTGAAAAATATAAGCAGAACTACGAATTTCTGGTTATATTGTTCAGGTAGTTATATCCCTCTTAATCCACAGTTAATCTTGTTTTCTACCTACACTGGCCGTTCAAGGTTACATTATCAGAACAGTGGTAGCTAGGCACATAAGTTGCCCGAAAATGTGAATTTGTGTGGCAACATTCATAAACGTGCTCTAACCAGGGACGCCGGAACGACAAAAAGGCAAAGGGGGGGGGGGGGCAGACGCACACCAAGGGCACCTTAAAGATCAAAAGTTCAAAATTTTTTTTTACATGGAAATTTCTTGGGCGACCTCCCACCAGCAATTTTCCCCCACTTATCCAAAATATTTTTCTAAAATCCAAAAATTTTTGTAAATTAACTCATTCTTTTCCAAATTAACACTTATTTTTGTAAATTAACTTTCTCTGGGCCTATAAATTACCTGAATCTCATGATTTTGCCCGAAAAAGCATCACTGGAAATGTGATTTATCACGTAGTATTTTACAACTAAAAGGGAACTTCTGCCCCCGTAGCAAAAGACAAGAGGGGCAGCCTCCCCCCTGCCCCCCAGTTCCGGCGTCCCTGGCTCTAACCGATTACTTCCTAATGTGTTCATTGGATGGTATTTTAATGATCAAATGACCGCAATTGTCAGAGCAGGGGCCTTTCACCTCCGAGATCGTGGGTTCGATCCTCACATCGGACTAATGACACATATATAAAAAGAGTCAGTCAACGCTCTATACTGAAAGTCGTGGGTTTCTCCTGGAGTCCTGGTACTCCGGTTTCCTCCCACAGACAATAGCGAACTTAAGCAAAACTTAATCTAGTACGGGGACGTGTCAAGAAACCTCCTTAAATTTCACACTTTTATAATTATAAAGAACTACCGTTATTAAGAACTTCAACAAAGCAGAACGAAAGTGCAACGAGAACAGCTAAAATATTATATTAATGCAAGAAAATGAGCACATGAGAAATTAACAATTAAAATCCACGGACGTTTTAGACGTCGCCGTAGCTCTGTTTTACAACGGCGAAATACAGATTATCACGTCTTGTATACAACGCTTACATTTCAAGCTGGGACAAGAGCTATTTTAAATTGGGTCCTGGAACTTTCTCAATCATAAACCCAGTGTTCATTTTGATCCTTAAAATGTATTATTTTCATGCGATGGATAATAGAAGACAGGTTTTCTTCTGCAATCATTTGGTTCAACGAGTTTGTTTGCCGTCACAGCTGCATGCGTCCTCTGCAATTCATCATAGCTCTTAACTGCAAAATAATAGCCCTCAGCTGCTGCTGCTGCTGATGACCACCCACCCCCAACTTACGTATATTGTAGTGACACAGTTGTTCAAATAAAAAGAAATTGATTGTGTTCTCATTTTTGTTTTTAAACATACAAAGTTTACTTCACAAATCGATCTGTTGTGAACCATTAATTACACGTACACTCTGTATATGCGCATCAAAACGTAACGGCTACTACATTTTACTTATTGAAAGTTTTCTTCACTCAACAATGACCGAAAAAGAAACGAGTGCTCAAACCTTCGAAAATTGGCTAAGACTAACGTTCCGGCTTATCGTAGGCGACCACTGGGACGACATCTCAGAGCAAGTAATCGATGGCGACAAAACGTATCGTTGGTGTAGAGAGATAATACGAAATTCGCTTTCTTATTTAGAGCATTCGGCTAACAGGTTTTTGAGCGGAGCCATTATTAACATCAAAAACGAAATTTGGCAACTTCGATACGCTGAGTTTGAAGAGTCGGAAAATCTTTTAAGTGGTTTTTCAGTATGGGAAAATACATTCGCAATGGCTTACGATTTAACACGAAATCTGCTCGAAGTGAACGATAAGCTATGTGCTTTAAAGTTAGCTATAGTTGCTGGTAGTTTTGGTTGTGAAGAAGGGACGATTGTGTCCTTAAAAACGAAGATTTCCCAAGTTTTCTTCCAACTTAAAGACGAAAACGACAGCGTGGAAGCTTGGAAGGACATCAACGAAGCGTTCTATATCTTTGTCGATTTTCTAAGCGAGTTTGGAATCGACATGGAAGGAGAAAGACTAAAGATAGGAGAACGGATTGCGGGGCGAAGAACGGAATGGAAGACGCCGGAGTCTTGGTGTTTTGGTGACTTTGGGAATAACGAAGGGCAAATGGAGTATCCTGCTGATGTTCTAGTCAATGAACAAGGTACGTCCGTATTCACAACGTTTTGAAACTAGAGTTGTTGACTCAGTTGACTTGACTTGTTAATCAGATTAACGACTCGTGTCTGAGAACTGAAATGACTTACAAGAGATGCCTTACGTCTTACGAAGTCCTTACTTTTCTACACTGAGTTGCACTGGGAATTTACCAATGCACATGCAGTACATGACTAGTGCAGCCAGATTGGCATATCACAGTATGTCATGGGTAACTGCCAGTTCATGGTAAAAAGAACTGTTCAGAATGACTTGTGAATTGACTTGTTACATGGAGTGAATGACTTGTGACTTCGCTTGACTTGACTTGGACTCGCAAGAAATGAGATGACTTGGACTTGCAAACTAAGACTTGCTAACAACTTAGTTTGAAACTTTCACTGTTTTTATCTTCAAATTCAATTATATACTCAAATTATGTTATAGTATAGCACCGTCCTCAGACTCACGGAACTCGCCAAGTCGAGTATGGCCAGAGAACTCTACATGTAATCAGCAAACTTGCAAAAGCTTAGGTGCATTTGCCACTAGCAACCTAGGCCGAAATACAATATCAAGATGTTCGCAACAGCAACCAAGCGATACTTCGCTTATCATTTAGGTCTGTCCTCTTACTCTACTTCTAAACATTTTAGGCGATTTCCTTGTCTTAGAACAAGACACAAAAGGCAAGAACACAACACAACGACTTCAGCTGTTCAACAAGAAAGGCCGCTATCAGAAAACGTTGCTGCAACGTGACCGTGATGACGTAACAAGCATGAGTGGCATGGCTCTAGACAATACAGGCAACGTTGTAGTCACTTTAAAAGATGACCAAGGCATTGGCCGTGTGAATGCATACAACATGCAAGGGGACTCGGTACTAGCTGTCAAGATTTCGGTCCCAATTCCGAAATTCCCGCCTTTTTTCACCAGCGTCGCTGTTGACAAGGAAGGACGGATTCTCGTGGTCGAGTTTCATGAAATGGCCGTTCATATTTACGGGAGAAATGGAGAGTTCATTTTGAAAATTGGCCAAGGTGGCCGAACTGCACAGCAGGGCATATTTGAGAATATTTCTTGCCTTAGTATTTCACAAAATAATGAAATATACGTCTGTGATCCGCTGAGAAATGTACAGGTTTGTATGTATGCATGTATTAGTTTTTAATGTTTAAAAATATGGAAGATTGTTTAATTTCTCGGATAAAATTTCTATAGTGCAAGTTTACATGTGAATATATGATCAAATGCGCTTTACATCAAGTATTACGCTTACCTAGTTACATACTTAGCCTAGACTATTTCATCTTTACAGTAATTGTGATATTATTAACTGTGTTTATCCTAACCCACCCTGTCAACTTTGAACTTTCCCTGTGGGAGGAAATCGGAGCACCCGGAGAAAACCCACGACTTTCAGGAGAGTGTTGAAAAGAGTCTTTTCACATGAGTCCCGGCCGGCATAGCGAGAATCGGACCCACGAACTCAGGGTTGAAAAGTGCCTATTCCGACTACTGCGTCAGCAAATTAAGCGCCTTGTAGTAGTACAAGTACCACAGTTTTTAAAATAAAACCTCTTTAGTATGACTAACTTTGACCTGCTCTTTGCGGTGTCTTATAGGTTTTCAATAATAAAGGCGAATTTCTGAGGTTTTTTAAATCGAGTGGAAACATCCCTACGCACGTGGTGGTCGGTGAGGACGAGGTTTATGCCCTAAATCGTAATGCGCATGTGCTTGAAGTGTATTCTCTGGACGGAGAAAAGATTCTTCGCAAGGCTGGGGGATTCGGAGGGGACCTGGGACGATTGTGGACTCCGTTAGGAATAGCAAGAACTCCGGATGGTTCAATTGCCGTCGCCGAGAAAGAATCTCACAGAATTCAAGTGCTGAAAATATGAATTATTTCTGAACTTATTCAGACAGTTAAGCCCCGTACAGAGAGCAATTTTTCCTTGACAAGTGTCGTGTGTATACGGCAAAAATTGACAGGTTTTCCTTGCCAAAAAGCATTGTTCCAAAGTCATAGTCATGCCAGGAAAACATGGACAAGAAAAATTTGTTCGTGTGTACGGTCGCCAAGCAAAACTATAGACAAGCGTACAACAAATACTTCTGTGGTTTTTGCAAACAGCAGGCGTCCTTGACGTGAGACTTAATTACAACATTCCGTGTACGCGAGCAACAAAACAATGCCAATGGAAACTTGTCGACCATACACACGAGAAAGTAAACTAAGTAACTAGTCAAGGAAACTTGTCAAGGAAAACGTGCTCGTCTGTAAGGGTCTTGAGAATTATCACATCTTAGTGTCATACGAAAATGACAATTGATATCTGATGGAGTATATTGTCTTTTAAATACTTAATGCAATGTTACACGACAACGCACATTGTACGAAAAGAAATATTTTCCTTGAAAACGTTCTGGCAAGTTTAATTTATTCAGTCCGTGCATGCGAATAAATTTCTTAGTGGTCAAAAGCTGATGTGACCAGCTTTAAGTTTTTCAATTCTTTTTTTGCACAACTTGCAGTACATACAACTACATGCACAAGCAAGAAAAACCTATCAAGAAAAACGTCCTCGCTTCTATTAAGTTTATTAGGCTATAAAACTATGAATTAGCGTGTAAAACACTGAGCCTAAACGGCTAAAGGTTCTTTGTACGTTTCGAAACAAGTGCATGCGCATGCAGAAATGGTTGGGAAATCTAATTTTATCTTTTCTCTCGTTTAATCTTAGCCATGATAATGCCTGCAATAGCCAACCATTGTTTGCAATATATACTTATTTCTCATTATTTTTATTGCTATAAACACAATACCTTTTCGTGGTCATTCTTCACAGCAAGATGGAGGCAATTGTTTCCGTCGTTTCGTGGTTTGTTTAAAACATCTGCTATGCTGGAGTGCCTACTTTTGCCTAGTCAACAAAATTTCATAAAGTCATTAATTATATATAAGGTGCTTTATATCGACAATTTAGAACTCTATCTGTTTATCAGTGCTAAATTGTTCTCCACAGATATCCTGTAGTAAATGCATGTTATCCCTTATTGGACCTGGGCAAAACCTGCGATGTCTGCTAGGGTCAAACTTGAAACACACTTCGTACATGAAACCAATTCTTGAGGAAGGATTATATTCAGAGAACTACAACTGGAATCGGTTGAAGATTTTAAAGATGGAAATTTCGATATTAAGGATGTTATTCCCCTGGGAAATATAATAACAGATACTATAATGTATGCAGTCCGGCCTGGTCAAATGAGAATGAGAATTGATGAGAGTTAGCAGTCACGAATTGTTACAGAGTCAGGGGACACTCCAAGAGCGTCTTAATGGGGGTCTTTGGGTGTCAGTTGTCAGCTAAAATGTAAGCCAGTTGTCAGTTGTCAGTGCCATATATTGCAGGCTGTCAGTAGTCAGTTACTGCAAAATGCTGATTCATCATTTTTTCATCATTTTTTCATCATTTCTCAGTTGTCAGTTAGGATATTTTGTCAGTTGTCAGTCAAAAATTCAGGCAAATGTCAGTATAGTCAGTTAACCCCATTCAGAACCTCTTCCAAGCTCAAAAGATTAACAAAATAAACTAAAGGTTTGATAAGTGTTCCAACTACGTTTTAGAAGAAGAAGAGGAAGAAGAAGAAGAATCAAACTCGCTAGGAAATTTACAATGCTATGTGAGAACGAAACAAAAGACATTACAACAAACAAAGGCGAGTTTGATATACATGATGGTGTCTCAGTGGAAAGCTAAGAACAGCTAACTAAGCCAACTCTCAATCTCTCATGCACTCTCAATCTCTCATCCTCGCTTGATCCGGGCTTTAAAGAATTCCAAGACTCGAGTTCTGTAATAAAACAGATATGAATTCAAATTTTGTTTCTTAACAAGTCACCACAGATTCTGTAAGTCATCGAATTGAAGAAAAATGTTTTAAAGTGACGAATTACCTCTGTGTTGGCACAATATTTCCAGCACGTCATGTACGCCATTTTCTGCTGCTTCGTGAAAGACCGTGTTCCCTTCGTTATCTTGACAAAATGGACTCGCACCGTTCTCAAGCTACATAAGGAAAATAAGAAACTGTACTAATGACACTAATAGCTATCCCTCTACGTCCAGAGACGTTTCGTTGCCTATAAGAGGGTCTATAGATGGGGGGTTTGAAAATCAGTAAACGGTAAAAAATTTGGCATTTTAACGGTAAAACTTTGGTATTTTAAAGGTAAATCTTTGAAAAGTGTTCTAAAACAATAAACAGTATTTTTTTTCCCCACGCTTCACGGTAAATTTTTAGTGTTTTCACGACTGACGGTAAAAAAATACCCCCATCAACACCCTCCTATAATGGAAGCGTTGCATAGAAATCAGTGGTGAAATCCCAAAATTTTAACAAAGGGAGTTCATCGTGGGAGGCTAGCTTAAGGCATGAACCATGAAAGTTGAGAAAACGTTCATGCAAACTCTTGCTTCCCAACTCTCATCAACTTTCATCTTCATTTCATCGAGACTTAAGTTTAGTTTTTCATTGTTTTCTTACCAAAGTTTTAACAACATTTATTCTTTCGTTGGCATTTCCAGGTGTGGCAGCCAGATGTAGTGCAGTTACCATGTCATGATCTGCACTGTTCACATTTGCTAAACCTTTCTTTATAAGAATCTGTGCAGAACAGAAGATACGTAGGGTTAAGCTCAGTAATAAGGCACGCGAGTTATCCAAGTTGCTGTTGATGGGAACTATACAAAAAACAAAGATACTTACTTTGACCATCTCATTAAGTTTTCTTCTGGCAGCAGTGTGCAATGGTGTTTGTCCAAAAGAATTAGCAATGTTAGCATCAGCGCCATGTTCCAAGAGAATTGTTAAGCACTCACATCTGTTGTACTTGGCAGCAATATGAACTGGAGTCACCATTACTCCTTCTTCTAAACTTGCCATCAAATTCACATCTGAAATTATTGAAAAAGGAATGTTTAGCTAAGCTTTCCTAGAAAACTCTAAAATTGATACCAGTTTATAACAGAGGTTTAAAAAACGGAGTGGTATTAGGTTTGTTAGGACGTTGTAACAATGAACAATACTCAGAACATTTGTGAGCAAATCAAGATATCTTGATCCGGAGAACATTTGAGATCAAGATCTCTTGATCCGGAGAACATTTGTCTTAGCATGAAGATTGAAGATTTTAATTACAATAATTTTCACAAAGTTGTTGACAAGTTGTTTAAGAGAAACTTACCAGCTCCCGCATTGATAAGATCTTTAACCAGCACCACACGGTTCTTCTGGATGGTATAAAATAAAGCTGTACAACCATTCTCGTCTGGTTTGTTGGCATCTCTGTGTCCCACGTTTATGTACCATCGCACTGCGTCCACATCTCCAATGATGCATGCCTGAAGTAGTATACCATGCACAAATATGTTAACCGTTCGCTATCTCACGAGGCTCTTCGTTTAATAAAATAGCTCGCTAAAGCCCCGTTTACACTACGCTCAATTTTTGGTACCGTACCACTTTTTGGTTCTTGGACTATCTAAATAGGTAGTCCAAGAACCAAAAAAGTGGTACGGGTACCAATTTTATCCGTGCCGTACCAAAAATTGAGCGTAGTGTAAACGGGGCTTAAGCTGCAATGCACCCTAAGTTGCCTAACGCCTGCCAATTTTACTCGTCAAGGAAAGAGCGCTGGAACTCAATGAGCTAATCCATTTGGTTAATCATACTATCTATTAAGTTGTTGGAACATTTCAATAACTTGTAATTTATTGGAACAACTTGTAACAAGTCTGTTCAGCCCAACAACCTTGTAGCAAATTGTCAACAAGCTGGGAACAAGCAGTGCGAACACATCCTGTTGACAAGTTGTTGAAATAGCATTGCTACAAGTCTTCTGCAGGTTTGTTACAACTTGTGCGTTTTTACTTGTCTAGATTAAACGCGGAAGTCAGAATCTGAACCTTGGTAAAGATTAAACCGCAATGTATCTATAATGAAGAATTAAAAACAATAGTTCTCCAGCAGTTTGAGTAGATAGCTCTCTCGTGATTGAATATTCAAATTGTGACACACGGTCATGTTAAAGAGGTCAAGTTTGTGGCATATTTAGTTTTGTAATTTTGGCAGCTCAGATAATTACAAGGCTGACAGTTCATTTATTAAAAATTGTAATTACATATAGTAGTAAGAGCGAATGTAAATAATAGAACATATTATTAATAATGTATCATAACAATTTGCCTTGACCTATGTATGCAAAATCAATCTGCTTTTATTTAATGAGCGTGCATAATTTATATTGCTTAATACGTTAACACTTTTAATTTTGGGAAAAATATTCACGTCTAATTGCAGGAAAAGAAAAATAAAAAAAAATATGATTTATTAAAAAGACCAATTTTGTCCAAGACTGAATTACATCGGTTTACAAGATCAGTGGCGGAAATCTTGGTGGGGCGCGGCCGCCCCCTCCCCCCCACCTTCACGGAAAATTGACGAATTTTCGGAAATTTTGACCTAAAAGAGGGCTAAAAACAGTCTTTTCGAGTGCAAATGGGGGGGGGGACGTCGGAAATTTGAAAGTTTTGTCGAAAATTTAGAAGGCTTTGCCCCCCCCCCCCGGAAAAAGTGAATTTCCGCCACTGCACAAGATTAAGAAGATAAAATGTCAAAAACAACTCTAAAAATAGTCATTTTATAGTGGTATTTACATGTCATAGTGAATTATATTAATACGATTTATAAATGTTGAAAGCTTCACTTCCAGCAATTATAAATCTGGCTGTTCTACATCTAGACTAGTCCTGGATATTAAAAGTTTGTTATTACCACCACGAAGGGAGTGTTCTGTATCATGGTTTGAAAGGACAAGGGAGTACCTTCTGAGGCTAAGCTAAATCATTTCATATTTAATAGTCCTACAGCATTTGTCAGTAGTACAGCGTTACTTTTATGATAGTCAAAAATTGCTACACATGTACGCTACGCTTTGCCATTTTCGATTACAGTAAAAAAGGATCGCAACAATTATATGTTTCCTTTGACCAAGGAAGAGACTTACTTTTGCAGTATAAAGGAAATGAACACACGATAAAGTCAAGTAAACAAAAGAAAGTTTTCCTTTACAAGTTTTCTTTTACAAGATTCTACGGAACTCCTCAATTGCGCGCTCGATACTCGCTGAAGCTAGACGAGGGTTACGTTTGAGGCGCAACCAGGATTACTCATTTAAAATTTTTGGATGTTCTCTGGTTTAAAATATTTATTAATTTCACGAGTTTCGGCTGCCTGTCTGCAGCCTTCAACGGGTGGAACCAATAAATATTTTAAAACCAGAAAGCGAACTAAACAACGATATTGGTTCTCTGCATATAGGTAGAAGCATATAGTCATAGATCAAGTTGTCCATATGATGACTATATCACTATATACCTTGAAGACATTTAATAAACATATCTCGACGCTTCGAGAGAAGTCAGAGAAGGCCTTTCATACGTTAAAGCAAAAATTTTACAAGCAGATCGTGTATCATCATTTCAAGTGTTTACTGTGTAAGTACATTATGTCTGGTGCTGTGCTCGACACTGAGACTCCAAGACTCCAAGTTAAACAACTTTTAAAGCCATTTGCTTTGAATTACGCCTCTTCTTCAATGATTACGAAATCAAGGCCTATATTTGGCTATAACGGTTGCTTTTTATTCATACTTATGAGGAAACAGAATGAAAAAATAGAGCAAAAATTAATGTGGATTTGCTAACTTGAGAAGGGTTTAAACTTTAATAACTTTTCCCTGATTGTAAGCGTTCGTGCAAAAAACGCCTACAACTGGGTCTGTATAGGCGATGTTTTGCATAGGGCTAAATGCTTTTACTTATCGGAGATATAGCAGAAAAACTACGGTAGATATATAAGTTCAACGATAAATGATCTCTTCATCAGCTTACCTGATATAAATCAAAACAAGAGCTTGAATATTTATCGCAAACTTCTTGCAAAGGATGCAGTTCCGCGTCATCATCACCTTTTCGTTTGTAAACACGCGAAGCAGTTTTACGAAACAGTTCAACAACAAAACTCATGTTTCTGTCCTCGGCTATTCTCTACTCCATATCCAAAACAATGAAGAAGCATATTATTTTGTAGACACGAAGCCTTTATATTCACTGTTCAATTATTAACCCGTGTCTATTATGAAACAGTGCGATTAATTAAAAAGGCCAGCGACGACTTTTTAATCAACCCACTGTTTGTCCGCTCATCAAATACAATTTTGGAAGATTTATTCATATTTGTTTGGGTTTTCCATGTTTGCCTAAATTGCTGACAATTGCTTTGATTGAAAACCTATATATACTTCAAATACATAATTTTTATTATCTGCTGTGATAAGAGAAATTTATACAGTTATATCCATTATCCAGCCTTTGTACTGCCTGTAAGACCACAGGCGCAAATAACTAAAAATAGGCACACTACAGTGTTTTTATATAGATCAGTGTCTAAGCTGAGAGAGCGCGCGGGTGTTATTGGGGAGGACTCGGCCCGTCGAGTCCTCCCCAAGCACCCCCGCGCGCTTGCTCATCTTAGCTACTGATCTGTATAAATACACTGTAGTGTGCCTATTTTTAGTTAATTGCGCCTGGGTTCGTGGCTGCTATATGACCATGTAACAAATTTCGTAGGTACTATATTTGAGATAAATTTCAATTCTATACATCAATTCTATACATCAAATCAAGGCTATGAATCGGTATAGATATCCTTCAAGCCCTGTCTTTGCTACCACACATGCGAAACAGAAGCTTGCCCATCTCTTGGTATCTGCGACTCCCCGATTACCTCTTTTTTATGTTTTACGCATTTTCTACGGCAAATCGTTAACCATATAATTTCTCCACATAATACATCCTTAACAGTTCGCCCCTATGCCTGTCTCAGGTGGGGATAAGGCGCAACCATTGTGGAGCGGGGTGGGGGGGTGGGGGGGAGGGGTGTAAGGGTTAGATACTGTTCAACACCGTAACTCACGCTTTCGCAGAAACATTTTGCAACTTTCTTTGCCTTCCTATCTCAATTAGCGAGGGTGAGGTGGGAGGAATGGAGCTGTTTAACACTGTACTTTACACGACGCATTTTTTATAACCTCGACAACTTTTAAACGTTCGCCCATCCTGAGGTACAGTTCGCTTCCACCCCTGTCTTAGACGACGGTGATTGGGGGTGGGGTGGGCGAAGGCTGTTTAATACTGTACCTTACTTCATATATAACCAACAGGATCATGCAGCTCTTTGATTCGTCGTTAAGGCCTCATATAATGACATCACCTCAAATTCAAAACTACGCAGAGCCACTTTAATAACAACCCTCGCAAAGTGCCACTTGCTCCTTACGAAAACTACGACAAGGGCAAAGGCGCTGTAAAGATCGTTGCTTAGCAACGCAGGAAAATAACATGACGTTATCCTGAAGATAGCATACCGCGTTCTTGCTGTTGAATGATGGGGCATGAAGTACACTCACAGATTCGTATGTTTCACATTTTCTCAACCTAGTAAAACAAAAATTAACACCAAATAAAAGATGAATATAAAGCATTGTGGTTTATAGCCTAAAGGAACATCGCTGTTAAACGTCAAGCGCATGCGTGGGCCTACGGAAATAGCGGGGAAAATGACAATGTCATTTTGTCACTTTTCAATTTTGTCAATTTTTACGGACTTACTTTTTCAGAAATGCTTTCTGGTTTATGACTTCCCAATAACCAGGTTCACAAATACGACCTAAAAAGGAAAAATACAATATTCAAAACTTCAATATTCAAAATTTAATTGTAATTTTTACGATCTTGAAGGTAGTATTCCCGTGCATAAAATGATGAACAATATATTCCGGTGAATAAAGTGATGAACAATATAGATGAGGAATTAAAGGATCAAACTACCAGACACATTTAACAAGACTTTCACTGGCAACGTCGAAAGCAAACTACACTTTGAATTGTCCAGTAGTACGATCCTAATTTTCAGGCAGTTTGATTCTGTAATTTCTTGAGTATACTTTATGCCATATATGGGATTTATTAATCTGAAACATACCGCGGCTACCACAAGCTTCTTTACACGACTGGCCACGTTGACTCAAAACAATTTTCAACTTGTCTAACGGAGGCCACAGTTTGCCATCGCAAAAGTCCTTTGAAAGAAACAGATTTAGTTACTAAAAACTCGCAAAGCGAAAACCATCCGAGATTTATAATGACAGAATGATCAATATCAATAGATTTATAGATTATGATAAAGTTTACACGATGTATTTACTTTATTAGTTGTGAATAGGATGGTTTCCTTACCTGGTTTGCAATCAAAGCATCAACTCGTTCAAGCATTCCTTCACATGTATATTCCATTGGTAGGAACGGTGGCGCCTAGGGAAAAAGACAGGTGTTTCGGGCTAGGTAACAGTTACGTAAAAGATGGTTTAAATTAATAATTAGGTATTAATTTAAATTTCGTCATGGATGTGTTTTATCTTGTTGAACATTGTCGTGTTTCTGACGTTGTTGTCGTCATCGTTATATTGCTGTCACTGTCACTGTCACTGTTGTTGTTGTTGTTGTTGTTGTTGTTGTTGTTGTTGTTGTTGTCGTTGTTGTCGTTGTCGTTGTCGTTGTCGTTGTTGTTGTTGTTGTTGTTGTTGTTGTTGTTGTTGTTGTTGTTGTTGTTGTTGTTGTTGTTGTTGTTGTTGTTGTTGTTGTTGTTGTTGCCGTTGTTATTGTTGTTTGTTTGTTGATATTGCTGTTGTTTGTTGTTTTTGCTGTTGTTGTTATTGTTATTGTTGTTGTTATTGTCTTGGTAATTTTGTAATATCGTTAAACCTACCTTCTTCTTTAAAATTATTTTCAAAGTTTCATTAACTTCAGTCAGGTTTTTTATATCGACAGTGTAAACATAAGGTTTGCCAATAAACTCTTCAAGGTAGGGACTTTGAGAAGTTAACTTTAAAAGACAAAATAAAAAACACTCTGCAGACATCCATTAATATATCCGTTAGCACAAAGGTTTAAATCCAGTCTAACATACAGCCAAGTATGAACTAAAACTGCTACTCACCGATCGGGATGTTGGTTTTCCTTTAAAAAACTTGGAGTTTGTACGGTTTTTGGGAACTTTAAACTAAGAGGGAAAAAATATTCGTATTATATTAGTTGGGTGAAGTCCAAGTAGTTTGGCTTGAATTGTCGTTTAAACTGATGTTTAGGATATCATACTGTTTCATTTCGGTTTATCTTATCCGGATGAAATTTTAAGAGGAAAAAATTTGGAGAAGTTAAGAGCGATGTAAATTGACAATATACCTTTGGGTTTAGAAACACAGCTCCATTAGCGATTGCCTCCAGTGGCGCTGGTCCTTCGTAAGGAAATCCCAAGCCAACAAATATCTAGGAAACAAATCAGCGTTATACATCCAGTTGTAATGAAGACACAAGCAAAACTTCGGATTGATAGGAATACATGCAACTAAATGAAAAATACAAGGAGAACTTCTTTGTATTTTTCAGGTATGGTTGTGTCCCTATCAATCCGAAGCTTTCTTCTTATTGCCACTACCTAGGTACACTGGCACAGCCGACAGACTGCTCAAGACACAAGGAAAGTTCAAGAAATATCTGAAATTTACCTTTGACTGCTGTAGTAAATCCATCAAAGCATCGCGTCCAAGGATTCCATGGTTCTTTACAAAACCAGGCATCTTCACCCTTTCGGATTGTTTCTAACGAAAGTAGAAGAAATCTCAGAAAAGTTGAGTTATATGAACTTGAAAAGAACATATTGAAACTCAAATATAATCTTACTCAAGATCAACTCACTTCGACACTGCTGACTCTGATTGTCGTGGAGTGAACACCGACATATTGGTTTAGAAGTTGAAGGTACTTACTATGACCCTGTAAAATATATCAATGCTATTTCAACAACTTGTCATCAGGATGTATCATAAATTATCATGAATTTTAATTGAAATATCAGAACTATCATGAATTTTCATCAAAACTTGAACAAGCTCAAAGTTGAGAAGAGTTGATGGTATAGTCAATCAGGGGCGAAACTAGCCCCTTTTAATTAGGGGGTGTCTGGCAGAATTGCCCTGCCAAAACCAGTGATGCCCTGCCAAAAAGTACCAAAAAATATTTTCCGGAAAAATTATTTTGGCGACCTCCCCCCCCCGTCGCCAAAAAAATTTCGGTCTGTGTACCATTTTAGGGGTCAAAAAATTTTTCCGGACAACCTATATTTTTCGGAACATAACACAAATTTTCGAAAAATCACACAATTTGCGAAAAAATTCACTTAATTTTAGATAAAATTGACTGAATTTGTCCCATTTTTTTTTTTCAAACCAAAATTGCCCGACTGTTGATCGAATATTGCCCCCGCCCGGTACGCCTATGTGCTATCATTTATTTATAAGAGACCTTTGATTGCCCTGCCAATCGGGATGATTCGTATTTTGGGGGGGGGGTGTAACACCCCCCCCCACACCCCCCCTCAAGTTTCGCCCCTGTAGTCAATAAGTGTTGTGACAGTTTGCATGAGAGTTATCTCACTTGTCATGCTCCAATCAAACGAGAACAAGAGCTGCATGCATGAGAGATGACTGGATATTACCAGTCAAATAAGAAAAAACTCTTATCAAAATTTAAACCAACTCAAACTTCACGAGAGTTGATGAGAGTTGACGGTCAAACGCGAGCGAGAGTTGCAACTCAACATCAACCCTTATTGGACCTCTAGTATTTTTATCAGTTTAGAACTGATAATTAAAAATCAAGTTTGTTTAACATACTAACCCGCCAGTAATCCAAGACTCTGCCATAAATAAGACATTGATTTCGTTTCTTTGCCAAGATACGTTTGCTCTCAGAGGCATTGACTTTTACACCCGAAACAAAACCCAAGAATGTGTTGTCAGGGCTGTGGGCTATTTGAAAAAGTGCAAAACATTAGAAACAAATAAGTAAATAATGAGCGCGAATATGTGAACTCGCAAGAAACGATTTTTGGATGCATACATTTGTAAGACTAAGTTCATACCACACCTACGGGGCGGTTTGAAAACGGAACAATTCAATCGAATTATTTTGGGTGTCTTACAAGTAATAATATATACATCAAAACAATCCCAAATCACATCTAGTCCTGGCAAAGCGGGATCCTGATATAAACAGCCCCTTATTCAGCAAATTGTGCATGCTGCCTTTGATCCTTTGGAGGCGTGGCAGCACTTTCCTTGCGATAGTAACTTCTAGGAATAATTTATTAATTAATAAACTTACGAAACATGGTCATAAATTGTCTCAAGTCTAGATCCAGTTTCCCCCAGGATGACGCACCACCTGGTATGCGTTTCCGATAACCATGATAGTTGAACTCTGCATTGGTACCAAACGAATCCACCACTCGCAGTCGGCATCTGTGGTTATAACAACAACATCTTTATAAAGGCCCGTTTACACTTAGCCTGCGTGATTCAATGGGACTGCCTAGTTTACATTTGAAACTTTTGCTGCGATTTCTGGTGCGATTTTCCTCTTCTGATGAATGTTAACGAATGGATGAGTTATGACTGTTCAGATCAGATGAGCTAGGGGACATACACTCAGAACATTCATAATTCATCTACTCGTTCACATCCATCAGAAGAAGACAATTGCACTAGAAATCGCAGCAAAAATTGCAAATGTAAACGGGCCTCAAGCCGGTTTTCCACCCAGACGAATGGACCATTTGCATTATAGACTAAATTTTGATCTAGACAAGTCTAGACAAAAATTTCATCACAGCTTGAACGAGCATCACAAAATTAGTAATATTCCAAAGTTTCGTTGCGAAATGTTGTAAAATGCGGATAATATAGCCTTGCGAAATTTGCAATTTTCAGTCATTTTGTATTACAAACGGGAAATTGATGCCCCAACACCCGATTGGGCTGTCAATTTCCCGTTTGTAATACAAAATGACTGAAAAACGATAAACTTCGCAAGGCTATATTATCCGCATTTTACAACATTTCGCAACGAAACTTTGGAATATTACTAATTTTGTGATGCTCTTTCAAGCTGTGATGAAATTTTTGTCTGGACTTGTCTAGATCGAAATTTAGTCTATAATGCAAATGGTCCATTGTTAGCGCGAAGCAACTTTTTTCTCTGTCGGCTTTGCTTTTCCTGACGTGATAACGTGCAAATCAGTACATTAACCAATTAACCATCGTCTAATTGACACTTGCTTTTCAAACTGGTTACAAGTCGTATTCAAACAGATGTTTTTAGAAACTTACTTGTATTTAGAATATAATGGTCCGGTCATATTCTTAATGAGACCAACGCCAATGATATCTGTAAAGATGATATCAAATCTAGACGAACTGTGGGCATGTTCTTCTGGTATGCATCCATCATCACTTGGTCCTCCAAGGAGACTAAAAAACAAAAAAATAGATAACTCTACTTCACCTGTGACCATACATGGTGACCACGTATTTGTCAGTGCAGGCCATGCATGGTTATATATACATACCGAAAACCGGTATATATATATATATAGAGGATATTATACACGGCGGCGCGAAGATATGACTTTTATCTTCGAGTGGTGAAAACAATATTTAACGAGCGCAGCGAGTGAGTAAAATATTGTTTTTAACAGGAGAAGATAAAAGTCATATCTTCAAGCCACCATGTAATGTTTTGTTTATTATATAGTATCAAGGAAAAAAATTGTAAAATTTCACGCTCAAAAGCAAATTGGAAAAAGTCACGTGATCGATATCTTCACTAGTGAAGATATGGAAAATATCTCACTGTGTATTTTTCAGTATCTCACTCTCTACTATATAATAAAACCATGGCCACATACGCATAATTTGATAAGAGACCATCAATATCTGGAGTAATGTCACTAGTAATAGTTTTATCTTTGCATGCATGATACCATTGTTATATATTCACCGGTTCGGAGTATCAGCCGAGGTTGTGATAAAATTTCCTTAAAATAATCCCTGCCGTCCGGGAAATCCGTTCCCCACTAGGTTACCAGATGCAATGGTTAAAAACGAGACTTTACTTACCGTGGTATATTTTTCTTGGCAGCAGATACGGTGACGTCATGTCCCAGTAAATAAATACTTGCAATCACGTCAGTCCATTGAACCAGTTCACCAAGAGGTCCTCCTGACGAAGCAGCGTAAAAGAACGTTGGGACATCAGCAAACGAACCAAGGAAAACTAAAATCTGAAAAAAAAATGCAAAGGACGAAATATAGAGGAATGACCGAGGAGAACTTGACCATTTTGTGGTCAAATTGACGAGCAAAGCGAACGGCCATGCAACCGATCAAATTTTTTTTAATTATCGAGCAAAATGGCCAGAATATAAAATGTTCACCTTTTTCTTTAACTTATTTCGTTCTTTACGTTGTTTCTTTAGTGCTTCAACGCCCGCAACCCACTCCGACCACCAACTTGACAGCCGATTTCTTGTCCATTTGTAATAGGAATGTTTTAGTATTTTGAAAAGACCCTTTATATTGGTTCGCAGCTTCGCCTGACAAGAAAATGCATGGAAGACAATTAAAAGATTTCTTGACGCGTCGCTAGTATAATTCTTCTCTACAAACATAATTCTTTTCAGTACAAAAACATGCAGGATGGGTAATAGCGAAGTTTGCTACTCTAGCGAATTACAGTTTTCAAGTAGCGAGTTCTTGTGACTACTTTTTCAAAACAGTAGCTGTAGCGAACTATACTTTTTCAGTAGTTTGTTACTTTTCAAGCAACCATCGCTATATATTGGATAGCAAGATAGGCTACTTGTCGCACCGAAGTAGTGAATAGTTCGCTACATTTGTGAAACAGCAACTGGAGTCAGTAACGGACTACATTTTTTGACAAGTATAGCTGTCTGTAGCTGTAGCGAACTACATAAATTTTGTAGTTAACCCACCGTTGGTAAAAAAACTAACCTTTACAGGTTTCACTTTATTATCAACAATCTTGTTCTTCCCTGGCAGCAATGGACACCAATGTTCTACCTGCACAAAAAAGGTTTCTGGTTTTCGTACTGACGCCGGAAGATTCGTATTGGGGAGCTGGACAAATTTTAGTCACTCAGTAAATCCAAATTTATACAAGTTAAATTTCGAAATATATACGAAATATAAACTGAAATATATATTAAGTTGCTAAAAGTTCTTTATAAAAGCTTACAGAATATTTTGATATACAGTTTGATCCAGTTTCTTCACAACAGCAAATTATTAAAAAAATGCCCGAAATCATAATTATAATCTCTATATGCGATTACAGGCACGGGTTGCAGGCTTATACCTCACTTAAATATTTGAGAACAGAGCAGTCATCAGATTTATCCACACCAAATTTCTTGTAACAAGGTTGATGACCGTGGTCCCAGAGTTTCTGCAAACACAAAAGATGAAATCAATTTATAATTCCATTTTTTTCAACCCCATGCAGATTGGCCAATACAGTTAACCAGTGTTCCGAACGTACGCTAAGAAAGCCTTTTGCACTTTAACTGTGAGAGGGGTCAAACACGAGAACAGTCGAGGAAAGTTTAACACAAATTATTGAATTCATGCAGCCAAAAAAACTCCCGTATTCAAATCCTGAGGCTGAAGAAATATAATGATCGGAGAACCTTTCAAAGTGCAGGAACAAAAAAGAATACTTGCATGACTCGCAAATGCATTCCGCAAAATCAAAGCCAATACATTTCTATGAAGATAGTCACTAATGAGTGTTCGTGAAAGATGATCTTATCGAGAATGATGATAGAGATCTTATAGAGAATGATCTTACAGAAAATGATCTTATAGAGAATGATGATAAATGGAAAGGAATTCGTTTATTTTTTTGGTGTTGTTGCCGAGATCTTGTCAGTAGGGATTCTGTCTTTAGGGAATTTGTTGTTGGACTGTTCTTGCCACGAAACCGAGAAATCTTACCACTACGTTTTCTTGACAAAAGGGATAAGCACGGCTCGGTTCAGGTAACGGACATTGCAAAGTTTCGACAGGAATTTCCTCTGAACTTGTCAACTCATCCGAGTTTGTCCCAACGTCATTTGTAGTTAATTCCGAATGAATATTACCTGAAACACAAAGCAGGTTTATTTTCTCATCTGCAAACAAAAGTGGTGGACTGGAATGAAAGTCCCCCCTCTCTGCAACA
The DNA here is from genome assembly GCA_902702795.2 of Paramuricea clavata. NCBI lineage: Eukaryota > Metazoa > Cnidaria > Anthozoa > Malacalcyonacea > Plexauridae > Paramuricea > Paramuricea clavata. Next base: position 23,385 of record CACRXK020001652.1, read on the forward strand.
GATGCAATGTACATTTGAATAAGGAAACATAGAAAACAATAACTATTAGCTTACTTTTCTCCGTAATTGGTAGATACAAATTTTGGTTAACGTATTCCGTTGCAATTGGTACTGGTTCAGGATAGCCTAAAATAAGTTGAAAAGATAATAACGAAGGGCCTTCGCTCAAATCGTCGAACGTTAATTAACGGTCTGGTAATTACATTAGGTAATCACTTTGAAATTCCAGGAATTTTCAAGAAGTTTTCGGGACTAAAATATATAAACGCACCCAGATGTACGTTTCCGAGATTCTAATAATGGGTAAGGGCCTCACCTATTGATCTCACTTATATACTGCTTGACGGAATTAGATCAAACTTTTCCATCTTAGAAAGTGCATGTTTACAAAGATTTCACAAGTTAACAAAGTACTTAGTGATAATATTGAGGCTTTGGCAGTTGTTTGCATCAGTTTTCTTATTATCATAATCTATTGAACCCCCTTAACCTACGACACATTCCCTGCCATGTATCTATATATATCAAACTATATACATCAATTTTCATTCTGCAAAACATTCATGAGTCTTACCTAAATCCGTAATATGAGAAAAGATGAATATAAGAGATCCAAACCAAACAATAAGGATCAGTTGGTAGACGACACGTAAAGATACCATCACCCACAGTACGCTTTACAGTTTATGCAGCCAAGTCTGCAATAGTGTGTACATAAATTTTCCATCTAAAAACGAGAATGACATGCACACGCTATAAAATTTTTGGGGGGCAGTTGTTTAGTGTATTACTGCACACATAAAAACGTGCAAGTTGTTACATATCTATTGTTGTCAAGCTGATATACGGATGCTGATATCAGGATATGTTCGCAGCTGTTGTGACAAGTCTGGAACAAGTTGTTATCATCTTGTTACAAGGTTGATGACGGTAACAGACTTCCTATACAAGTTCTTCCAACATGACTAATACAGGCTGCTCGCGTAACAAGTTGCTATATTTAACAACTTGTTATGGGCAGACGATATCAGACTTGTTGGAACAACTTGTTGCGAGTCTGTTGTCTCATAAACCTTGTTACAAGATGATAACAACTTGTTCCAGACTTGTCAACACTCAACAACGGGAACAAGCAGTTCGAACACATGTTGTAGACAATTGGCGAAAAACTTTGACGCGTGTACTCTATGATTACTTCCTCGCGACAAATAATATATTGGACAAGTTCAACACTTTAATATGCATAATTTAAATATTTTAGACTGAGGCCCCAGTTACACGATACCGAATTCGTGTCGGAGCGACATCAATTTAAGGTGTTTTCCTCTTTTGCTCTTACAACTTTTCATATTTGAAGTTTTTGTTTAATTATGTTATATTATCATAATTTTAAGTGCCAAATTCACCTGGAAGCGGTAAAATTTGATGTCGCTCCGATGCGAATCCGGTATCGTGTAACTGGGGGCTGAGCTACATGTATGATTCAACTGCAATCATAGTTAATCCCCATTTGATGCGCACAATAATAAATGAATCGAATTGATAACATGCAGTTAAACTACGATCTCTGCTGGCCCATTGGTATTTGGCAGAGACAATGAATATAATAACAATAAATGAAGCAACTGTGAATTGATTAGTAATTTATACCTGCATTTCGTTGAAATTCTCTTCACGTATGTGTTTTGAGACGCCGAGAGTTTAGATGATCGCAATCAGTTGTTCATCGAATCTCGCTTCATTGACAATGGTAAGCATAATTCGACATTTGAAAGAGAACGACCGCAATAAACTATGAACCAAAGCTAGACTCACCGTATTCAACTTTGTGATCAGAATTTTAATTCGACTAAGTATATCCCCCAAGGCTGTACTGAAAGTTCCGTTGGTCCTAGGTGAGGTTAACTCAAGTTACTTTGCTCGACATTTTCGCTATAGCCAAGGAAGAAAGGAACCTCGAACGATTGAAACTGTTGAATTGAACCGTAAAAGCATGTATTGTATTTGTTGTCTATGTATGTAAATTAGTTCTTTGTACTGACTATGTAATTATGCAAGTCATTTGCATTTTGATAAAAGCTGATCAAATAATGATTTCAAAATTTAGTTACCGCGAAAATGAAGTCGCTTGCTTTCAAGAAAAATTCATATATCCTAACTCTGTCAACACTCCCTGATGCACGATACCAGAGTTCTCGAATAAACCCAGTTTTGGCAATAAAAACTGCCGCCCTTTTCACATGGATAACGGGTATCAACGAGAATCTAACAAAAAAATTTTGGAAATCTACCACGAATTTTTTCAAGGCAGGAACTAATTAAGAATTGAAAGACGGACTGATTAGATATTTTATCGTGATTTGAAATAATTTTATTCCCAATTCACGAATTTTAATGTTTTAGTTCAATGCTACGTGACCGTACATAATTCAACAAGCAAGCGCAAATTGTAATTAACTTAGATTGCGCGAAACACCTATCAACACATCTGCAAATATATATATCACGCGCGCCACCTCAAACCAACCGCAATATCAACATAAATATTATTCAATACAAAAACAACAGAAATAATATTCAACGCTCGGGCAACATATTTCACTGAACTGCCAAAATCTATTAGGCCAAATTCGTAGAATGCGTGCGGTCCTGTTTAAAAATAGCATTGCATCGTTGTCTAGGATTTAAAGTTCAATGACCTTGTACATATATCCACGACTGTGAAAAGCAATGGGGGGAATGCGTCGTTTCAAGCAGACCGCGAGCCTCAATTAGTAAAACAGATTTGTCTGTAGAATATGATATATAGATATGTCTATATGTAATAGAATTTCTGTTCAACTTTTTTTGCTTCACCATACGAAGGATAAAACATTTGTCATTACACACTGCATTTTAGTTAGCTTTTCAACATTATGGTGCATATATTTCTTGCCTTTAGAACGAGTAAGTTCCATCTCGACAGAGTTAAAAAATTGAATTTGATTGGATTAATACTAGATTAACTTGTCCCTATAGAAAGAGCCTGGCAAATGGCAACAGAGTGAATTTTTCATCCTTCAATTAAAAAAAACTTTCTTGTACATTCATTTCAATACAGTTATCTCTCATAATATATAAGCTTTTACTTTCGTCAATAAAAGCAGCCTTGGCCAGCCATTACTTTCTCGTTTGCCAACATCAACAGGGAAGTTCACTGACCTTTGACTTACATAAACAACGAGCGAGTCCCGCGACGAAGCCAGCAGAGCAAATAAACTAAATAATTTTTTTTGTCCGAAGTAGTAACTTATGTGAACTATGACTCTATGTGGACTTTTGTTTAGTTTAAAGAGTTTGCTTCATTTATGAAAATAGTCGCTTAAAAACCTCCCAAAGTACGTCTTCACCGCACTTTATGTATGTAAATATTGAAGAGGTCTATGTTTATATACTCGCTGTGCAGCAAGGCAATGCCATTGCCAATAAAATACATTTTGTGCAAGTGAATTTTAATATTACGTCATTAATAATTCCTGTCAAAAGACGAAGGCACTCGCCGTATCGCTGTCCTGAATAATTTATGGCAATTTATGGTAATAAATCTCCTTAAAGCCAACTTTCGCTTAAATTAAACTTCTCGTTAAATATTGGTTCGCTCGAGAAGCGATAATACACACAAGGTATAGTATAGTTCGGAACACTTGGCTATAATTGTGCCTCGTTTATCAACGCAAACAATGAACCTGTGTATCATATTTAATTCAAAATGGCTTTTATAAGGTTTGAAATAAGCTGTAAAAATACACTGTCAATAAAGTTCGGTGATGTTTTGAGCGAAGTCTCTTTGAATTTTTAAGTTGAGAGATATCGTACGTAGAAGTCTGGTAATTAAATCTAAGTTGAATCAAACTGTACATATTTAAACTTTCCAAACCAAACGACTAGGAAGTGAAGCGTAAATTAAGCGAATTAACTTTATCTTGGGACTCTTAAACGTATCAGAACCGAAACTCAACAATATTTAAGAGCATAAAATATATCATTCTATTTGTCTTTTGGAATGAACAACAGATAATTTACTGTTTTAGTGTTTACAGTAATAAAGATACAATCGCTAGACGAATATGTACAGCGGAAACAATATAACCTCTTACCATCGATCGTATTTTGACGACTCGAAACTGTCTGCACACAGGAGATCAACAAAGCAAAGCAATCTTGGACTACATGTAGATTCAAACGTTGGCCCAATTCGCTATAAGGATTATTATACACCTGATATAATTTGAAAACGTGTTTTTAACACTCAGACGCGCGCGTTATGTTAATGATATTTTAATTGCAAAAGGAAAATAAATAATTAATTAAGAAGTGTCGAATTCCGCTATAACAGGAAATATGAAACCCACTCGTTATGACTGCTAGTAGGTTCACGTGGTCTCAGAAAACGGCCCCCTAAAACAGCGAAACCTGTGCCGCATTTGGCTTTCTTGACTTTCTTGGGCGTTTTCGGAATTATTTCAAATTTTGCATATACAGTTTGCAGCGCAAGTTTTCAGCGAAAGGAGTGGACATATGGAATAACCTTGATTGCACGTAGTACATATTCACTTTATGTCATTAGTACCGATGATACTTATAACCAATGGTACAAAGACATCAAACTAGGGGTCTAAATCAAAGAGCCTATATATTCTATGGACTCCTAGCCCAAAAATACTAGTTTTATTACAAATTACGTAGTTAATATTAATGACATGGCATGGCTAATTTAAAAAAAATTTAAAACTTAGTAGGGATGTGCTGGATATTGCTTTTCTGGATACTGGATGGTACCGGATAATAGTCTACCAGATAATAACTGGATACTGATGGTGGTACTTGGACAATACGTCAGTAACTCTTTGTCATAAAATAGTCCATTGTCTGTTTAGTATGTGGCACAAGGATCGTCAGACAATATACAGCAGAGAGCAGTTCGTTTTCATGTATCACAGGTCCGGTAGATTCTGTTTCACAATATCGGTGGTTATAATAAAAATTCCAGTACTATCCGGTAAATATCCAGCATATTTTTCAGTGTTGCTATAGAGGTTTTACGAATGATAAAACTAATTGTGTATGATTCTGAGAAGGTGTTTGTCTCCACACATTCCGCTCATATTAAGTTATTTGCATCGAGAAAACCTCGGATTATTTTTTTGGCTTCCTCTTCACCTTGATAATCCATGACCCGAAGGTTTTCTCCAACAGCTCCACGAATCATGGCTGACAGAACTACACAATTTTGAAATTAATATTATCAATTTACTAGTTTCATTTTATCTGTCTTTCATTTCAATTTGATCTGAATGGATTCATTTCATAAACTAACCTCTCCCAGACTCAGGTCTAAACAGACACAAAATCGTTTTTCCTCGTTCAATTGCTCGGCCAATTTCATATCCCACTCCCAATGATGGTTGTGTTACTTCGGCAATTATTGCTAAATAATTATAGAGATTTTCTTTGTTAAGTCTGTCTGGCAAGTAAAATAGTCAGGATATAGCATCAAGGTTCAATACATTAGTCCTGAATTGGGCCTGGTTTAGACAGGCTTGCTATATGCATAGAGTTGGGAGGTCTGCTTAGTTCATAATAATCATTACAGTAACTCTTAACATTCACAAGCCCCCCCCCCCCCAGATTAGTTAACGAGTCATGAAACCTAGATAGGGTGAAATATATGAAAGCAGGCCATAATGCAGCTTAAGGGATTAAATATCAACACTGTAATAACTGCTTACCATCACTTTCATCCAGCCATGCCATATCCCTGTCATGTATAAATTTGTCACCTTTATTAATTTCTCCTAGTAAAAAACACAATAAATATCCCGGCTCATGCTTGTGTAAATTAAAGTTGTATAATGTCAAACCAATAGACCCTTCCAAGTTAACAAGCTTTCGTTGGCAGGGATGTAACTACCCCCCAGTAGTTTCACCCCTGGGGCCGGTTGTATAAAACTCTTATCACTTTTTTAATCACTATTTTGTAGTTAAATAGTGATTAACTCTCAAATACGCGCTTCTTATTGGATGACGTTTCCACTAACTATAGTTAACTTTAATAACTTTTTTATACAACTGGCCCCTGGCCATTAGACAGAGTAAAATAATAAAGTAGGGTGTATCAGGGTGCATTGCCACTTAAAGGGTTAATATCCCTTGGTATATCATTATTCTCTAGTGTAAATTTGTCATTGCTCCAATCAAATATAAACTGCCAGTGAGATACCCTTGGCTTCCTGTTCAATGTTTGGTCCCAGTTGCTCACTCTCAGACAACACTTCAACATGAACTTTAATATATTCAATTAATTCTTTGTAAATCTTTGGATCTTCTCGTCCAGCACGAATGCTCGCTGCAAAATAAATCTTTGCCGCACCCCCTGGCCTTGTTGCAACAGAGAAACAGCGACATGCAACGCTAGAAAGACCTTTCCGCATGCATGTAAAATATAAAGATGCTGCCATACTTTGTATTCTGCAAAGTGGAAGTTCAGCGGGCAAACTGGGAAATATTGTTGTGGAAACATTTTATGGTCCCTGTTTGCCAAGGCATAGAAACTGGGGGGGGGGGGCTAGAGGGCCAATTCTCCCAAAATTTCCCTCTGGTTTCCCTCCAAGATAGTACCCCCTCCCCTATACATTGCTCAATTCATACATTCCTCCCATCGCCTACCCACTTTGCAGAATCAACATTTCCTTTTCAAGAGCAAACATCTTTCCCAAAAATGAAAAACCATGTTACATGTTGTCTTGCCAACACTGGTTTCAACTTTTCCTAGTTTTGTTGAATGTATTAATTGTAACATTGAACGTAATTGTAACATTCAAGTTGTAGGTGTATGTTTTCAGCCAGTATTTGTTGCAACTGCCAACTGGCTGGCCAATTCTAAAATATGTTAATACTCTTATTGAAGTAACTTACTCCACAGGCAAATGTTTCAGACAGAATGACAAACATTTCCTAGTAATGATGTTTATTCAATCTTTCTGTTTCCTTAGACTGCCTTGGGCTTTTCATGCGAATTGAAATTATACCTGAAGGTTTCAAGCTGTCCAAGGCAATGTGCTCGGTTAGGACTTTACCAAACGTTTGAATGTAATCGATTAATTTTCGATACAATTCCACGTCTTCTCTGCCACCTCGAATACTTCCTGCAAAGTAAAATTTTCGCTCCTTTTCCATTATTGCTTTATAGTCATTAGTGTTTTTTCGAAACGTCGAATAAACACTTTTCAAAATGTTTACAGTTTGAAATTCTCAGTGTTCCCGCAATTTTTGATGATTCCGTCCCCCTCCCCGGTTTCCCCAATCAAACCCGGGCAAAAATATCGTGCTCTCTCACTATTACAGGGGGGGAGCAAAGAACTAAACAATGTTGAAGCCACATGTAGCGTGGGGTCATCTTGTAGCAAGTCTGCCAACAAGCTGTCTCTGCGGAGGAGGCTACCGTCAACACTAAGTTGTGTTCGACCTGCTTGTCCCAAGTTGTCAACAAGTTTGGAACAACTTGTTAACAGTTGTATAACAACCTTGTTGATATTATCAGACTTGTTGCAAGGTTGTTCCAACAAGCCAGATACAGTTGTGATCTAACAATATTGTTACAACCTTGTGTCGTCAACCTTGTAACATTCTTGTTATATCATGACTTGTTAGAACAACCTAGCCTTGTAACAAATCTAATGTCGTCAAGTTTGTTACAAGTTTTCAACAGTTTGTTCCAAACTTGTTGCAACAACTGGGAACAAGTACACACGTAAAAACGCACAAGTTATCACAAGTTTGCAAACAAAGTTGTTACAAATCTGTTCACGAGCTGTCAACAAGTTGTGTTCGCACTGCTTGTTCCCAGTTGTTGTAACAAGTATGTAACAAGCTGTTGACAATTTGTTAGAAGGATGATGGCATTATCAAGCTTGTTACAAGCTTGTTCCAACAAGTCAGATACAGTCATGATATAACAAGAATGTTACAAGGTTGACGACACAAGGTTGTAACAATATTGTTATACCATGACTGTATCCGACTTGTTGGAACAACCTTGCAACAATTCTGATAATATCAACAAGGTTGTTTCAAGTTGTTAACAGCTTGTTCCAAACTTGTTGTCTTTGTTGACAACAAGACCTAGGGCCTTTACTCGTGAAAAAGCGCTGAAATATAAATAGAAGACCTAATTTGGTCTAGGCTAAATGTATACAGGTCTATAAAATACAGAGAATTGCTCCTATACCGATTTTAAAATAACTCTCCGTAACAGACCTGGTGAAGCCAGACCTGATACTCGCCTTTCTGGTGAGTTTTTAGCTGCTCGAAACCTGGACGGTTTAGACTTTCCTCCCAGGAATTTGTTCTCGTTGCTGAAGAATTTTACACGTTTTTCTAATTCAGGACCTTTTCCCGTTCCATTCTACGCCCGTGCAGAAAGCAGGTCTGAAACAGAGGGGTATTTAAACGAAAGACTATTTTACATTTTTACTAAAATTTTTGTGGCTGCAACACTTGCCACCTCATATGAGTTCGGTAAGTCGAACAGAATATAAACAATATGAACAATATTTACACGATGATAGGGACGCAGCGCTCCGAGGCACCAGTTGGACCCACTATATGTACAAATACGTTTGAAGTTAACTACTGTTTAGCGAATGTTTGAGATTTATAATGTGACAGTTTAATTTCATGGCAGGTCCAAGTTTTAACTTCATCCATTGGATTAGAAAGTCTTGGTTGAGCAATGTCAGAGCTTTGCCATCGATTTCCTAAGAAGATACAATCGAGAATTAGTAAGCTCTTGGGAAACGGGAAATTAAATTAAGATGATTTTTAATTTTTGGAAAACAGTAAAATGTAATCATCACATGTTTCCCTGTTTATCTAGCTTCAAGAGATTTGTTGCAGACACAAATTTTCCTTTCCTGGATTCTTGCAAGCAAAGCACTATTTTCTCAAGTTTCAAGGGCGGGGGGGGGGCTGGGCTTTGGTGGCGCAGTCTTCAGAGCAGCGCTGTTCACCTCTGAAATCGTAGCTTCGATTCTCGCTGCGGACAGAAAAGAGTCAGTCAACGCTCTACCGAAGGGAATGTTGACAGGGTGGGTTGGGGGTAAGCCCCAGACTGACTCCCTCACCGTAGCTATGCTCGATGATCAGACACGAGTCATAAGGTGGCTGGCGCCCTTGGAAAGCCTTCGATTCAATGAGGTTGAGCTGCGTCCTTCGTAATTGAGCTCTCAGCTTCAAGTAAGGATGATTACCACACCCTTACTTATTCACTGATTCATTCTCAATCTGTATGTGTGGAGAAGTTACAGCCAGTATTGAAAGATTCATTTCCTGGTTTTCTCACCTTCCTAGCATCACTCCAGACATGCATTAAGCACAGTGACTAGTACTTACTTGATCAACAAACACATGGGCATACTCGGAACAATCCGTCGCTCGTACGAACTTCGCAACATCTTCGGCAGTCCATTTTGTCAATTCCTTATCGCAAATATCCTTAACATTAATACAATCCTCAAGTCTTAGTTCCGTTGCCCCCAAATTGATTTCTCTGGGTACATACACTGCCCGAACTTTAGAGCTTTCAGTCTTTGAAGCCTTGTTTGGTAAACAAATGGCCATTTTTGAGTTAGGCTCAGGGCGGATTGAAGCCGATGGAGCCACTGCAAGTGGCTTATATGTGGTCGGTTTTGACGCGGGCTTTTCTGGTAAGCTTTTAGATGGTTCTGCTAACGCTCTTTCCGAAGGAAGGCTGTTTAGCAGTGATGTTCTCGGTCTAGTGGCAGTTGTCGTAGAGGGTGTTTCAAGCCTTGCGGGATGGCTTTGTGCGGGTCGAGTGGGGAGTGCGGTGGTAGCAACCGCTGACGAGATGCTCGCAGTACTTGTGCTAATGGCGGGAAAGGTCGAGGTACTGAGACTTGATGAAGATGACGTAATAGTGTTTGAAGTTGACAAACTGGTTTCTCCGGTTTCGGACTGTGTCGTTGTGCTACCTGTCTTGTGACGTTCGGAGTAGGGTTTTGAGATTCCAGTTGGTTGACCAGGAGTATCTCTTGTTCCGCCAACTAAAAATGGAAATAAAAACAAGGCTTTGGTTACTCGAACCCATCAGAGATTAAACCTAGAGTCCTCAGAAGGGTTGAGACTGTTGCAAGATATATTACTAAGTTGATATGAAATGACAAGTTAGAAGGGTTGAGATTGTTGCAAGATATATTATTAAGTTGATATGAAATGACAAGTTGAACATGATGACAACTTTCTCCTCTATGTTGCCGACAACCTCGAAACAAATTTTAATAATTTACCGTGTCTACGAGAAACTACGGTTTTACTTGTAAGAACACCGCGACCTGGAAGCGAATTTTACCTGTTGTAGTGGAGTCAGTCGTCTTGCTAGCTTGTGGTGCCGTGGTGGCACTGTTGTCCTTTCTCAGATGTTCTCGAGCTATTACTTGCTTTGTTTTCGTATCTAACAAGTCATGAATAAAATAAATTATACTTTATAGTAGCCAAGTATTGGTTGAAGCATGATCCATCAAGATATGATGGTTTGGAAGCCCGGCAAACTTCAAAGCTGCAAAGTAGAAGACCTTTGTTTGATGTTGAGCTGAAGCTCACCGTGCACAAATCCAATGTCCCATTTCATCAAATATTAAATATTTCATCTCAGCTATCTCTATTGGACGATTACTTCATTATGCGAAAATACAATGAGCTCAATCACCGTGACCGTGCACAAATTAATATAAACTCGAAAAAACATAACACAATGACTTCTGTTTAGTTTCCAGACCTTCGAATCTTGATAGACTACATCCTCGTTCCCAAGGCTTCTCGGCTGCCTGCAGAAACCCTGGGAACGAGGATGGATAGACTATGGTTAAAATTGACATTCACAAAAACTGACCAAGAACCGTACACGAGACAATGGTACGAGGTCGATGCTGACAATGACTAAATTGGACAATATTCTCAGCCTCAAGCAAACTCGAGAAGTATCCATTTATAAGGCTTACCAATCAAGACAATTTTCGCATTGTTACACCAGATTGTTTCTTCAAATAAGATGGGTTCATCAGCAGTCATCAGTGCTGCCTGAAATGTCAATTTGTCTTTAATTATTATAAATGAAATTGAGAAGAAACATGGGAGACCCCCTCGACGTGGATGATCCGGAAGACGACTGAGGAGTTGTGTCTGCTGCGAAGAATAATAGTGATGTGAGAATAGGCAATGGAATAATCTGCACTGAAAGTGAATGAAAGTAAAACAGAATGAATTAACACGAAAAGAAGAAAAATTCCTTAATACAGTAAACAGACGTGAAACACAGCTGCAGCAAGGACTGCAAGGTTAAATACTTGGGAAATTGTTATGGGAAAACTAGGAATCGAAGATGTTAGAGAAAGAGTTTGATGGATAGATAGATAGATAGATAGAGACTTTATTTAAAGAGGGTGACACTTAATAGTACGAAGTACTAATGAACTTGTGGCCCTCATAAGCATTTGACGGCATATATTTTTACGTCAATTCCGGTGTTCTAGTTCAGAACAGTCATGTGGTTGTGTTCCGTTCCATTCTATTCGTGTTCCGAAAATCCTCAGTATTTCGAATGTAAAAAGAATATCCATCACAGATTTCTCAGGGCAGGACAGTTTGCTCCCGTAGTAACACTGGAGCAATAATGTAAGGGATTGGCCTGTAGTGAACCTCTAGAGAAAACAGTTTAGAAGTGACAACGCATACCACTGTGAATACAGTTTCTTCAAAACTTACTTGCACAAGGGCCTGGACCGTCTTTCGTTTTTGAGCCATTTTACCCACGGTTGTATACATGGGTGTTCTAGGTGCAACCACTGCTTGCGATGGGTAATAATAAGAACCAGTGTTTTTATCAGCTGGGAGAGGAACTGTTGAAACGCATGGGATTTCTGTCTCGCTGTTTTCACACGAGTCATCATCTTCCTCTCTCTCAATCTTTATTGGTCTGTCCACCATTGTCGGTGGCTCATACTGACACACTTGCAATTCCATGGTTTGGAAATTAATCCTGGAAAAATGGAAGGACATGTTTTTAAATGAAAATGGCTACCAAAATTATGGCAACCCTAATTTGAAAGAATGTCGAGATTTTTTACAAATCCTCGTGACAAATTTTCCCAAATTATCTTCACTTTTCCAAAACATCCTGCCATCCGCCATTTTGTTTTATAATTAGATCTAATTAAACGACGTTACAACCGGGGTGGACGTTTGAAAACTAACAAATAATATCAGTGCAAAGCTTATACATAGCTTAAAATAGACAGAAATAAAAATATAGCATTTGATTGACCCGAGAACTACTCAAGATACAAATTAATGTTAGAACTCAAATTCAAAGTGTCCAATCAAAAAGCTAACGCCTGTATTCTAAAAGCTCACTCACACTCCAAAGAGTGGAGGTTCAATCTGAGCTTCCCTTGAGTATCAATGCTGTTTTTGAATAACTGTGTCGTACCTAACTATCTGACTACTCACACTCCAGCTATTGAAAAACAGCATGGACACTCAAGGGAAACTCAGATTTAACCTCCACTCTTCGAGTGTGAGTTATAAGGTTTTAGAATACCAGGCGTAAGTTTAGGTCATCGTATTTGACGTAGCAGGTGATTTGATCATATCACCGGGGCACAGAATAAAGACATACAGAAGTGTATCTTCTTATTAAAAGTGCGTAAGGGATTTTTTCAGTCCGCCATGTTCTTAGCAAGTGCCCTAAAGAAAGAGAGGCAGTCACCCCCCTGAAAACATATTGAAAATTTAATATTCCAGGGGGTGAATGCCTCTCTTTAGGGCTCTTGCTAAGAACATGGCCGCCAGCTATTTCTGTATGTCTTTATTCTGTGACCGGGGTGATATGATTCGCGTAAACCACGCGCGGCGATCACGCAAACAAGATGGTCGACTTTTCACACTAGCGATTTTGTCGGTGAATTTTCTCCTCCTGGCGAATGTGATCGAATGAATGACATGCAAAAGACTTAGAATTGTTTACTTTAGAAAAGTGACTCTATACTTTTGTGTGCGAGTTCACTCATTTGCATCCGTCAGGAACACAAATCGCCGACAAAATTGCTAGTGTGAACCAGGCTTTAAAGTGATGGATTCTTGAACTTTCAAACTTCAAAGAAAGCTATTTTTTTAAATTAGGATGCAGATTTTGAAAAATGTTATCATCAATATTCCAAACGATATGTGATTCGAAATAAACTTGACAAATACTTGCGTTAATAAAAAATAAAACATATTCACGAAGGTATGTGGCACGTTTTATATTCTCAACTCGGATGTGCGTGACGTCATAAGCAGGGTGTAATGTTATTACCCGGACTGATATTTCCCTCGGGGCAAAGACCCCCCCCTCAAAAAAAGTCAGGAGAAATACAGGGTAAAATATTGACATTTTCAGATAAAATGTGGAATTTTCAGATAAAATGTGGGTAATAAAATCGTTATATTTTGTAAATTGATAACTAAAATAAAACATTAAGTTAAATGAAAACATCTGTTCCGTCTTTGCAAAGCTCTACAGAACTGAAATTTGGTACAAAAAAATTTTTGTGCACAAATACAATTTGAACACAATTCGTTTGCGGTTCAATTCACAAAACGCTGTAAATGCAGGCCTAGTCCTAGAGCTTCAAAAATATCAAAATGTTTTGGGATAGGACGTCATGACAGAAAAGGTCTTACAGTAATACACCCCTCCGGAAAGTACCAGTTACCTTGGCTACAAGGCCTCGTTTTCATGATTGAGATGTTGGTCTTTCACTGATATCACATACACGAAAGCGAGGCTCCATAGCCAATTGACGTACTGAAGGGTCTATACACTTCAGGCCAATTTTAAGATCGAAGTGACGAAGTTCAAACTTCATGGTACGTGGTAGCTTGTGTACAGAATGTGTATTATTACAACATAATACAGTCTGTACACAGCGGGCTAGGTACGTGACTGAAATACAGCAATATTGGCGTATCTCCGGTATACAAGTACGCGAGTTACCGCAGAAGTCATGGGAGACTTGCTACCCTATTTAAATATAGCAAGATGCATGTTTTTGTCTTCCAGAAAAAAATGTTCGGAAACCAGCAAACCGAATTACGCAGACATCAAATATTTTATATACCTTATTCTAAAGCTTCACATTATGGTTTTGGGTGAATAAGAATCCCTATTTTACAGTAATTGACTCATCTATAGCTTGAATATATTATATAATTTTGAACAGGGAATGTTACATGCAACAGTATCTGCTGCAACTTGCGACGCAATTTCAGGCACGAAAAATGTTGTTTAAAATGTCTGCGCTTATAAATTGTGATTCGATATTTCTCGCTGTTCTCCGCAGAGCCAATTTCAGAAACCTGCAAAATGTGCGTCCTCGCCGCTAATTAACCACGTGACCTACACTCTACAGCAGGGACGCCGCAACTCGGGTGGGGGGGGGTTTGCAGGAGGGGCAGCCGCCCCCGTTGCCCTTTACCAGGAGGGGCAAGGGGGGCAAAGGTGCCCTTTCAATTTAAAGGATAGCCTTGGCGAAATAGCGAATTGTCAGAAATTGTCAGTGCAATTAGCGAATTGTAGCGAATAGTCAGTGCAATTCGTTTACGAATTTGCTTCAGAAAAAAAACGCAAAACAAAAAAAACGCAAGAAATGCAGTCATCGAGCTTCAAGAATAGCACAATCGCCTGGCGGAGAACCCCCTCACACTCCTATCATCCAATAAATAGAAAACATGATTAGGCGAAGTTCAACTCCCGATGTTTTGCAAACATCTCTTAGAAAATATCAATTCAAAAGTGCCCTTTCACGAAAATCTGCCCCCCTTGCCTTCACATCGTTTCCGGCGTCCCTGTTTTCGGAGAAAGCTTTTTAGATTTTGCGGCCGGAGACCCACACTTGTATCTTTTATTGTCTGGGAAGTACATTTCCGTATAACATGGTACTGTAGTTACTTCTGTTTTATAAAAGCGCTATAACAAAGGAAGCCGTGCTAGCCGATAACAATATATCATGGTCTTTCGCAATCACAATCAGGCAACATTCAAGTCAAAACATCACGCAAAACAGATTAATTTGTTGAATTAAATCTATATGTTTTTTCTTGTTTTGACTCAGATTTTGACTTTCCAAGATGTTATTGTTCGGAATATGTTTCGTTTTATCAGTGTAGTTTTATGTGAAACACGTACAACCCACGCCGGATTAGAGATAAAGCTTTCCTTGTGACGAATTTTTTAAAGCTATAAATAATTTTCTAGATATAAAGCCAGCTTTTCAACATCAGCCATAACGAGAGCATAACGTACAGAGATAAATTAATAGTTATGTAACATGTGTATTTCTTAGCAAAAGCTGCCAACTGCAAGCATATAGGATTATAGCGCGACGAACTCAAGTGGCAATTCAAACCTGTCACGGAAACTCGCTCTATTCACGCGGGGGCTTAATAAGTCAGCTGCCGTGTGCCTGCCTTTCACATGAAATTAATTTGAGCCCTTAATTGTCACAAATGCTGTTCTGAACTATATTCTTTCATGATAGTACTTCGAAATTCAACAAAACCATATATATATATTGTTACTATATAATATGTATCATTTAATATACAAGCGCAGCAAGAACGAATCATTAAAAATATATTTAGGTTTCCATCGCTAATTAACCAAGAAATACAACATTGTTGCTTCCTTAAACAAGCAAATTATTTGTACTGATACAATACACAAATCTTGTTTTTGCCAAATTTTTAAGGTACATTATGACTACTTGGGTTCGCTAGTTTGCTTATTCACTTAAGCCGTAATCTGCCTTCATTAAATTCAAACGACTATTAAATTACATGCGGGCTTCGACGGCTTAAAATTCGAACACGAAGGCTCTTTAACACCGTATTAATAAACTTCGTTAACTTGCATTATAAACAAAATAAAGCATAGCAGTAAAGGTTACAGCAACTTTATAACGAAGCAAGCAAAATTACGATAAGGGATGCTTACCGCAGACAAGTATGAAATAATGAGAAATTGACTATGCATACGAACGAACATTTCAAAAGTCGCTTGATTAACGCATCATTAAGGAGAATTTAGACTCCAAATTTTCGTGCCTGGACGCGTTTGAGTCGAGAACTTACCTTAATAAAACAACGCGAATCTTCTATAAGAACAAAAGCAGCTTCTTGAAGAGTTTTTGAGCGAGAAACACTGAACTATAGCCAATCAACCGCTCCGACTTTAACGAGACACGCTGATTAAGAAAAAACATAAATTAAACAAATTTGCATACGTACTAAGACCGCTCGTTTATAATCGGAGCTGCTGCTACCCTGTTTGCTTTCGCCAACTTGTAACTGAAGCCAAAATTCAGAGAAAAACGTCTTTAGTTTTGATTTCTGGAAGTAAAAGCACGAAATATGTAAACGAATGTATTAATTTGCGATAGTTTCGTTTCGCCACAAGGGAAAATAATTATTCATATTCGTGGCAAGATATAATTAGTGATTGGAACGGTCGCCTTGACAACGCGGCTTATAATGATGTCGCAGCCAATCAGAGGTCGTATGTAATTAGGCAGATAAGACCTTATTAAGAATAATTGTAAACAGCGAGACATCCGGTTTTGCCAAAAATGGAATGTCTGCTTGTGAAAATATCGTTTTCTGACACAGTGTGGGCTAAAGCGCTCAACTAACGAGAATAGTTTGAAAGATACAGGTAATTAGCGGCATTATCGAGTCGAATGTACGCAAATACAAAACAGAGCTTGCCAACTTCCTCGAACTGTTTTGCATACAAGGCATGCAACGTATTTCGCAATTAAGATAAACGTATGAAAGACAAAAGGAGCTCTTGTTTTCATTATCAAGCACGTTTTTTATATTATTCACGAAGTTCAAAGTCAATTAAGTCAAGCAGTAGGACAATATACTAAGACTGCATTCCAAAAGTGAATTTCCTATACTTAAAATACTTCATTTATCAAGATTATATGGCTTTGCAGGGAACCAACAGTGCAGACAGCTGAGATGGGTCCGCTCGCGAAAAACAGACTCGAATAATTCTTTTCCCATTCAAACGAAACTATAAATACGTGACCTTGGGAAGCTTTTTTTATAAAGTTGCTTTAATACTACTCTACTCTAGTTTGTGTTAAAACGTTGTTTACATGCATAAAAAAAGCTTTTTGGAACACTTTAATTGCTGTAGAGTGATTCGCTTGTCTGTCATTGAACGACTTTTTGGGCGAACTAAATTGAAACTGCTGAAAACTACTCTATTTAATTTGGCACGGAGCGAACTCGACCGCCCTATCAGGGAAGGATATGAAAGGGGTTAAAGGGGAGAGAAGGCGAATTTCTCTATTTCCAGCCAGATATGAATTCACGTTACCTTGACAGATACCATATGCTTCATTTTTGGTTGTTCAAAGGGATAAATGGAAAAATCCAATCTGAAACAAACGTAAATAAAAATCGAAAGCAACATATAATGATTAATGGTTTTCCAATCATAATTATACATAGTGACTCAAAATTTTGAGAAAAATTACTAAAATATACGAGTAAACTTATTCAATTTTTTTTAGTCAAATTTTCAAGTTTACTCAATTTTTTTAGTAAATATTTAGTTTACAGTTTACTCGAAAAAACGAGTAATTTTTCGCTCATAAAATTGAGTAATTTTGCTCATATTTTGAGTCACTATGAGTGCATTACTTTACTCGAGAATATTTTGCCCACTGAACTTACCGTCCTAACTTTTTAATTTTAATTTCATGTGCGAAAAGTACCTTTCTAGGAACTTCGGTACGCTCAATCGCTCCAGACATTCGACTTCCTGG
Source organism: Paramuricea clavata (assembly GCA_902702795.2). Classification (NCBI taxonomy): domain Eukaryota; kingdom Metazoa; phylum Cnidaria; class Anthozoa; order Malacalcyonacea; family Plexauridae; genus Paramuricea; species Paramuricea clavata. The sequence goes on from CACRXK020001652.1 coordinate 41,315, forward strand.
GAGAACAGTTTAGAACCAATAGAGTTATTCAATTAGCATTTTCCCAAAAGAGATCACAGTGCATTCTGGGATCGTTTGGAGGGACAAAATATATGGCGACAGGCGTCTAATTTGTGAGAGAGTAGAAGTATCTACTGTATCTACTATCAAATTTTTAGACGACCAAAAATGAAATATCTCCTTTTTACATTAAACATTTAATTTAAATGTGTGCTGCCATATTTCTTGTCCCTCCAACATGGGATTCGCGCGACCAGACCCAGGACTTTGGGAAATGGCTAATTGCAAATTACATCGACACACTCTTTAGTTAAAGCTTATAAACTTGAGCTCAGGTTTTCAAGATGTGCAATAATTGGTAAAGACTTTTAACTCTGACTTCGTCTGTTTATTTGTTCAAAATTTGTTCACTAAACATTCGAATAGACAAGGCAATAATTGATTTATATAGGCTAGGTAAACAAGTCGCCTGGTGGAGCTCTGCATGGATTAAACAAATTGTACCTATCTATACGCGTAACAGAACTTACAAGCTGTTTCAGTCCTGCAAATAATTTGTTACAAATATGTTATCTAGCCGCTGTCTGGCCTTACGTCATAAATTTTATCTCGACTCCTATGAGGGAATAAGATAGGGTCTCAGTAGTCGCTGTTGGGATGCTGTTAAAAATGTCACATCTTGTAGATATACTGTATGTTAGGAAAAGCCTTGTATAGCGACCTTGTGAACATACTGCAAGGATGCTGCTACTTTTCATCAAATTAAATTGCTACAAGTTTGTTACTCACAACCTTCAACCGAATTGCACTCTGAAAGTTGTTATAGTTATAATTGTTATAGTTATAACAACTGATATACGTTAGTTGCGCCATTGTTCATCAACAACGTGGAAATGCTGCTATTGAGCTACAAACGTAAAAATCTCAAATCTTGTCAACAAGATGTATTCAAAACATGCAGACGTGAAGCAACCTTGTCAATCGGGAGTAGCTCTAATGTTACTCACAACTTGTCAACAAACATTGCGAACACATCCTGATGACACGTTGTTGAAACAGCTTTGGTACAAATCTGTTATACAAGTTTGTTATAAGTTGCGCATTTTTACCAAAGTACTCAGTCTAACTCTCAAATTACGAACAAGAAGCAGAGCAAACACAACCTGATACCGGCTTGATCGAACAACCTTGTAGCAACTTTACTTGTAACCTAGAAATATCATTATTTGGGTTAACTTATTATTTCTGGTAAAATCTCCTGGGGCCAGTTGTCGAAATATCTTCGCAGGAAATTACAGCTGCAAATTTTTATCATCTTATATATTGAAATACAATTTGCTTGAATGTTGTTATAAAATTCCAGATCTGTTTTTGAAGTGAAATTCATAGTGTTGTCATGTGTGGACATTGATGGTACTAGTAGTACAGCACACTATCTGAAACCTAGCTAGGCAGAGAGTCTTAAGGCCCATATTTCCACTCAGGAAAATTTTCTGCAGAAAGAAAATTTTGTAAAATGTGATTGGCCGACACAAATTTTCCGCCGGAAAAAAATTTTGAAGTTGAAAATTTTCAACTTTTAACAATGAGATTTTCGGAAAATTTTCTGTCCGTGGAAATTTTTCGTGAGTGGAAATGGGCCTTTAAGGCCGGATTCCACGAGGCGAAATTTTTCGACCGAAACGAAATTTCTCTTTGTCTTTTTACAATTAGTTCTGCTCGAGAGCTCTGAAACAAAGAGAAATTTCGATTCGGTCGAAAAATTTCGCCTAGTGGAAAACCGCCTTTAAGGCCTGATTCCACGAGGCGGAATTTTTCGATCGAAACGAAATTTCTCTTTGTCTTTTTACAATTAGTTCTGCTCGAGAGCTCATGAAACAAAGAGAAATTTCGATTCGGTCGAAAAATTTCGCCTTGTGGAAAACCGCCTTTACATTTGGTGTACACAGGAAATTTAATTTTTGCTGCCAGGAAGAAAAATCTTATTTCTAGGCCTGATATGAAGTTAACCCAAATATGGTTATTTCTAGTCTAACCAAGAGAATTTTGACCCCGAGTGTTCTTGGAGTACATGTGTGTATACCAGACTGCTCCACTTCGTGAAGTCTACACAACACGTGTCCATCACGTGGCATCCGCTTCATTTTCTTTCTCGTTTTTTAAAACGTTCGTATCAACTCGAGTCACATTAATCTGATCTCCATCAGCAGGTGTATTCGTATTCCCCTCGTGTCTTGCAACATGGGGTGGGAGTACCACCCCTGTATTTTGTTTATGTCCCCCACTTGAGGTGGGAGAGGGGCCGGCCCCGAACGCCACTGGACTAACACGGCTTGATGGTGGAGTGGGGGCGTTTCCTTGGTAACTGAAACCATATGCAGCGTATGCGGCGGCTGACCCTGCTGCCGCGCCTGCCATTGCAGCTGCAGCCGCTGCCAATGCTCCCGATGCACCGCGGGCTCTGCCACGTCCTCGACCACGGCTGGGGGTACGTCCTAACAAGGAAACATAAATTAAATACAAGCAGGGTTGGAGAAAATAATTCTCTTCCTGGGAGCACATCTTCCTGGGAGCACAGCAACGGAGTATCTTTGTGCTAAATCTGCGCCTAAACACCACATTTGACCATGGTGTTAAATTCTGGCAAAGATGTCTGTCAACCTTAGGTTGTTGGGCCCATATTATTCAAGGTTATTGAGCCCATATTACACAAATATCCTACAGTTTCCTACTGTTTAATTTTTCGCGTGCTCGACTATTTTTCCCGTCATGAACACAAGGTATTGTAATTTGCGAAACACGGTGCTGACGTGCGCAGTCAAAGCAGATATGGTTGTAAAAGTAAGATGCATGTATTATCCGAGTACTTTCATTACTATCAGCTTATTATCCGGTGGAAACGGAAAGAGGCAAACTCTGTCTGATATTTCAGACAAAAACATCATATGGTCTACCAGACAAAAACATCTTAATCTGTCTTTTGATTGCTTAGTGGTAATTAGATTATACTATTGTTCATGATATATTTAGTAGTTTTAACAATAATTAGATTGTTGTTCTGATTGTGTGAACTTGACATTTCTGCTGGGACATTGTGAATTTGTGATTGGATACTTTTTATAAACTTTACTGTGGGCGGAGAGCGATCAAATTAAGGTTTGTATCAGGCTCTATTTGTTATACAGAGCTTGATACTCTAGGTACCATTCGGCAAAACAGCAGCTGGCACATCCTTAGGGAGTAAACTTACCTCGACCCCTTCCTCTGCCACGAACTCGGCCGCGAACTTTTGACCCTGATAAGGAACTGGGACTATCGCGACTTGTGTCCGCATCACTTTTGGTAGGTGTACTGTGGATACTTGGTGTAAGATCAATCGTGAGACCATCTCCGGATGCCACAGATACTAAAGCACAAAACAACCACTTGAGGATGACTGAGCAACGATGTCGCAACATTGCAACGACAACAACAACAACAACAACAACAACAACGACAACGACGGCGACGACAACAACAACAACAACAACAACAGCAACAGCAACAGCAACAACAACAACAACAACAACAACAACAACAACAACAACAACGACGACAAAGATTTATTTGTACCCAAAATAAAATATTTACATTTTGAATTATATCAGAAACAAAAATGTAAGAAGAGTACCTGATACCTGTAATAACCATAATGGCTAATAAGATTACAGAACAAAGTAAGCAAGTAGATTATGGAACTAGCAATGTGGATGATAACGGTCGGCATTGGCTATTTGCCGAACAAAAACACAAAATATTTATTCAGTCCTAACTTTGAGATCACTGAAGCTAACTTACCGTCATCCAAACTTTGAATGCTGATGTCATCAGCGACAGAAACGTCTACGTCAGCAGTCTCCATCTTTATGTTAACAATCTCGCCATTGGTCGAGCCAATCTCGGACGGAGCTCGACTGTCGCTCGTTTCCGATAATGGGGGCTCTGCTTGAAGTTTCTTTTTACGTCCACGTTTCTTTGGTACAGCGCCCTCCACATCGCCGTCTTTTTCAGCGTTCTCAGTCTATAAATGGTCGAGAAGAATAAGCCAATTAGCCTTTCGCACGGCCGATTCATATTTCTCAATATTATTTTGTGTTCAACCATCGCTGTCCGTAATTGATTCGTAAATTTCTCCACATTTTAGCTATCATTCTTAATTTTTAATTTTTCTTCCTATCCAAATCCATGTTTTGCCGACTGTGATTCAATATTTTGCCGACTACCTTATGATTGGGGGGGGGGGGGGGGTTCCTTCTCAGCCCTCCCCCACCCCTCTTTAGCGCCGGTCCTGCCCTCAACTTCGTCTCCGAAAACATTGAGACGCTCGGGGAAACAAAATCAGTGGTGTAGCAACAGGACATGCTGTGGAAATTTTCAATGATTTTCATTATTCAAACGTTTAGAAATGTATTGTCTTTTAACCTATTTAGATGTAGGTTTAATAGCATAGCATGACCAGTTGCAACGACTAGCTTTCGCCACTGAATAAAACTATTCCCTCGGGAGCAGAAATGACGTGTATGGTATAACGGTCATTCTCGTTCTTTCAATAATAGACCTTATGCATAATGACGTCACAAGGCCCGACGCCCGCGAGGAACGCTGATTTTAGTAGTCATCGCCCGGGAAAATTTCGATAGTGGCCATTTTGAATTGTTTAATTTTTACGGGCGATGACTACTAAGACCAGCATTCCTCGCGGGCATCAAGCCTTGCGACGTCATTATGCATAAGGTCAATTCTTAATTCTTTCAAGGCACAAAAAGAGAAGTTGTACCTGCACTGAAACATCAGGCTGCTTTCGCTTCCTTTCACGTCGTTTCTTCTGATCGTCTGCTTTCTTCTCAGCTTGTTTTTGAATAAACTTACATTCCATCTCAGCATCATCAAGAAGTAATGAAACAACTTCCTTGGGTTTCAGAGCATCTGGTTTGAACTGTCCACCAGAAATAACCATTTTTTGAATCTAGATAAAGGATCAGGAATAATTAGGCACATGATGGTAATTTATTTTCTTTTAGTTTTTGTATGTTTGCAGATAGAATGAAATCCATAGCTATGGCAATATACTTTACAATACCAGACCACACCTTCAACAATACCATGATATGCTGTACCATATACTACCGTAACATTTCATGTCACACAATGTCATGCAATACCATGCATATCAATACCATACTATACCATATAACACGCTATACATCACCATACCAGACTGCAGTATCCCATTGTGCCATATCATAGCAAGGCATACCATACCTTCCCAGACTATAACACACACTACTATATCACACCATACTAATGTATGCAATACCATATCATACAAAACCACAGCATACTACTGCACTATACCGTAATACAACATACCACACCACACCTAACTATATAAAACCATACCATACAACACCATGTCATAATATACCATATCATACTGTATATCATGATGCACTACCATACCATACCATACCATACCATACCAAACTATACCAGATACACTTTCTTATTCTACGTGCAAGTATGATCCTTCTAAGATACAGCTAACATTAATGTTCATCCTACCTCGCTTTTCTCTTGTGCTCTCTGTAAAATCCTCTCCTCTATCGTTCCTCTAGCAATCAATCTATAGACAGTCACTTGACGCGTCTGTCCCAGACGATGAGCGCGGTCCATAGCTTGTTGATCTACTGTGGGATTCCAGTCACTATCATAAAATATCACAGTATCTGCAGCTGTCAGATTGATGCCTAGCCCGCCTGCTCGAGTACTCAACAAAAACGCAAAGATATCGGATCTGTAAAAAAGATATGGATTGAATTATTAGCTAAATGGTCAATTAATTGGATAATTTTTTATTAGTGTGTCGCCTCAAAACAGATGCTAGTTAATGCTAGTGGATGATTTTAAATATATTTATGGAGAAACCAGTATTATTCATATTGAGCTTCTTGAACGCTCTCTGGTTTAAAATATTTCTCCATTTCATGAGCATTCGACTGCCAGACTGTAGTCTTGGAAGGGGGATTGGGGGGGGGGGGGGCGACTCCACATTTTAGAAAACTCGGTAAAACGGAGATTATTGTAGGAAAAAAGTGACTTGACGGTATACAGTAATGATTGGAAAAGGTCGGTAAATTGATCGATAAAATTGAGTTGCTCGATAAAGCGACTCATCGGCATCTGAAGCTCTAGCTGCACTTAAATGGTTGACTATAGAACAAAGACGGATTCAAAGAAGATGCATGTATGTTTATAAGTGCTTAAATGGCCTTATAGAACATGATACAGTATGAATCTTATAAAACATGAAGATCGACATAGTAATATGAAAGTTTGCTCAAGGTTCGGCATTCAGTTAACTTACTTGGTTTGAAAGTTTGCAACCATATCACGTCTTTCCGAGATTTTCGATGATCCGTCAAGTCTCATATATTTATGTTTACGGTATGCCATATATTCCTCCAATAAGTCAATCATTCTCGTCATCTGGGAATACACCAGGACACGGTGACCTTGGAACTTTAATCTCGTTAGCAAACGGTCAAGTTCTTTCATCTTACCACTGTCAGTGATGAGAATTTCACGATCTACAAAAATAAACAATGTCTCTAAAATATGTAATTCTACGATCACAGAATCATCCACATTTACGAACAAGGTGCAATATTCAACCCCTCAGCTAATCCATCTGGGATGGATTTACGAGGGTTTTATACACTCCTAGCCTTGACAAGGGGGGGGGGCAAATGGGTGGGGGTGCCAATTTCCTTATCCAGTTTAGGATTTGGAAAGGCAATTACAAAAACAAGTTAGAGACAAAATGAGATAGTAACTTGAACGCTAAATTGTAAGACTACACACTACTGTCTAGCCCTTGCTACCGTAGTTTCCTTGAACCATGACCAAAGCATCATGCCCCTCCCCAACAGATTTGGCTGGATCTTAACTACGTGAGAATCTGAGATACCATACCTGGAATTTGTATATGGGACCATCCACCTTTGGGATCCATGCCAACAAAACCACCCAAGGGTTGTGGAAAGAAAAGATGTTTCCTCTGTTTCAGGTACTCGTGATCCAGAGCACCATATAGTAGAAGATTGTTGTCGAAATCTGATGTAGATCTCTTCATTTCACTTGCTTTGTATGCACCAGTTCTGTCACATGTGTAGAAACCTGCTGGCTGAGCAACCACCTGGAAATAGTAGAAGTCACGTGGCAGGTAAATTTACCAAATTTTGGCCTGCAAGCAAGCTTAGGGCGCTTTCCATTAACACGGCCAGACCGGTCAAATTGTTGAATGGAACACAAAACGTTTGGGCTCCGGACCTATCTGACCGGTCCATTTTCGCTAGATATTTGAGAAACATAGACCAGATATTTCCATTGATACAGAGACAAAAATTTGGGTCTGACTGGTCAGGCCATTTAATGGAAAACGCCCATAGTTTCTTCTATCAAACCCATCTACAATTAGTTTTTTAGCCTTCTAAAAAATAACTTTAAAATGAAACAGAAAACTAAGCTTTAAGACAAGGCATCCATTATCATCAGGGTTAAAGAACTAGAATATTTCTGCATCCAAGAATCTATACAGTATTTATAATGTTACCCATAGATCATTACCTATAATATTATCCATATCTATAATTTCACCCAGAACAGTTGCTACTCTTAAAGAAATACAAGTTCTTTAACCTTGATGATGGACGCTTAGCCCGAAAGCTTGGTTTTTAGTAATAGTTTTTTTTAGAAAGACTTGAAAACTCATTATCTAGCGAAACAGCGTAAATTGCGACCCCTGATTTTACCTTAGGAACGTAAGCCAAAAGAAACTTAGGTGGAGATGTTGGTTGCAGTGTTCGAAGAATTGTTTTATTTTTCCCTGCTGAGGAACTTTCCTTTTTTGTCTCATTTTCTTCTTGGGATTTCTCATGTTCGGACGTAGAGGTGCTTGCGGTGGTACCATCTGTAGATTGTTGTGAACTGGGCGCTTCTGTTTCACCATCTTGCTTGCCATGGTGTTTAAGATGGTGGTGGTGGTGTTGGTGTGTGTGATGGTGGGGATGTGACTTATGGTGGCCCCCACCAGAGGGATGGTGCTTAGTGGGAGATTTTATTTTAGGTGGGGAATGCAAACTGAAGGGATCTTCGCTACCGGTACCGGGGGACTTGAGTTGCGAGTGGGGATGTTTAGTAGGGGAGCGGGGGTGCTTGGTTGGGGAATGCTTGGTAGGGGAGTGCTTGGTAGGGGAGTGGGGTAGCTTTGTTGGGGAATGGGGGTGTTTGGTAGGTGATGTAGGGTGGTGTTTGGTGGGTGACGTGGAGTCATTGCTGGGTGACAAGGGGTGCCTAACGGCACGTGGGCTATTCTTTTTAACCACGTGATGTCGTTTATGATCATCGTCGGCGATGACTGGAACAATCTTGTGAGTCATGTTGCAGCTCGTTGTCATCGTAGGTCTCGTGAACACAAGCTCGTTCGTGATTGGTCCAGATTGAATTTCCGGGAAAGATAGACGAAATGATGGCCACAGTATGAGGTCATGATGACTGAGAAACCTACGATAAATAAAAATGTCAAAACTTAAAGACTTTGAGAAGAGTATTTAAAAAACGTAATTTTATAAAAACACTGTACATGTAGATGAACAATTTGCAGAACAAATGTTTATAGTTCATGTGACTCTCTAAGCTCAAAAGTAAAAATTATTCCATTCATTAAAAGAGGTATCGCTAAAAGGCTAGATGTGTTGAACATTATTATTCCATACCTAGAGTGTTGAGCTTCATCACTCCATAGTCTGCGGTGATATAGTCGATATGCGTCTTCCAATAACAATAATAAAAATATAAACCTAAACGCGATATCTTTGGTCATAATGGCGCACGCATCAGACGGTGCCAAGTTAATAAAACGTAGAAATGAAAAGCAGGAATAACGTTCACCTAGAAAGAAAAAAAATCACACAATTATAGTATGACGGTGACAAGAATGGGGTGGGATAAAATGAGCATGGCATCGTGGGCTCAGACTAACATCTGTGGCCGCAGTTTGCAAACTGCCTAAAAAGAAATAAATACGTGCAAACATGGCGCTGTCAGGTCGAACTTACATTCTGATTTACTTCTTGGGAGCATTGAACTGTGAATGTAATTTTCCGTTCCGATATTCATCATATAGTACAAGATTCTAACAGAAAAATATTTATAATATTAAACGTATAAATACACGAGGCATGCACGCGTAATCAGTACGAAACTGCAAGCCTAGATAACGATAAATTTAACTACAAACTTACTTTGATCTCATGGGAGAGTTGAAACAAAGCAAGCCTAACCAAAGAAAACAACACAGGGTAAGTGTTATGAGTACGCAGGTGAATATGATGTTTGTGATGTTACTCTGAGTGTGCATCCACACCGGGCAAGCTGAAAAGTTTGCTTGACCACGGTGGGAATCAAACTTTTCAGCATGCCCGGTGTGGATGCACACTCAGAGTAACATCACAAACAACACAGGGTAAGGTTATACCTCAAGAATCCACGATACGTATACGACGTTATCTTTAATGCAGACAGTCAAACGTCTAAGGGACCGGTCATTATTAATGGCGGGAGACACCGAAGGGAAATGTTTTTCTTGGTAAACATTTCGCTGATCCAACCATCAAAAAATTTTAAACATTTTTACCCAACCTCAAATATCAATTAAAAAATAAATACCCACCCTGGCCAAAAACTTTACAAAAGGATACCATTCAGTTTGCACCCATGTCCTTTACCATTTCTGTGACATGGTTTGATAACTGCTTGTGCAATTTTCTGCAGTCTAAAGTTTCATATTGTCTGCACATGTAGTTTCTTTGGAGACACCATTTGCCTCCTGACAAATCGCAAAATCATCAAGATAGTGATTGATTCATTTACATAATGTATTGACATATGACTGTTGACATTGCTTTTTAGTCTTCAATATTTGAGTGAGACATGCTTTAGAAATGACAATAAATTTTTATCTTAAATTTTGTCTATCCAACCCTTTTCTCTTCGGTGCCACCCCCCCCCCCCCAAC
>CACRXK020001653.1:0-14824 GCA_902702795.2 Paramuricea clavata
CAAAAGTATCTGCTACTGCAGTAAGAGCACACAATTTGATTTGCTGAAATTATATATGCTAACAATGTCAGTATGGCTACGACTAGTGGTGTAGTCCTGGAATGTTAACAAGGGGGGCTCTCCAACAGGGGCAAAACTTCTGTATTATGGCTGGGGGGGAGGGGGGTGAGGTTAACTTGTTTTGCCTGACCAAAAGGGTTGTTTCCAAAGTCATTCCTGAAGGACGAACATTTGCTCAATCGCTAATTAATATTTCTTTTCCCAAAATTGTTGGTGAGTGGGGAGCATTTTTCACTACCACTTTTTCCTACCACTATTACTTTTCAATCTGAGACACTCAAATATTTTCAAAATTTGCCCGACTAAATTGTATGGGTATACCCGATGAGATAGAGACAGGGGGTGTCACCCCTCCACACACCCCCCCAGGTAGTTTTGTCCCTTTTCTCCAAAAGTGTCCTAAACTGGTGGAGGGGGGTGGCCTAAGTCCCCCAGAACCCCTCCCCTACTAGACCACTGGCTACGACAATGCCATAGTGGCAGCAGGTCATCCCACATGTATCTTACATTCCGCCTGCAACATTATATAGTTAACGTACAGTGCATATTTAATGGGAATAGTAGCTAGTTACCTTGACTTGGCCATATACCGGTTGCAGGCATACATCAGCACATGTAAGTTATGATTTATCTCCCAGGGATATGAAGCAATGTCAGGAGGTCAGGGTAATGTAGCTTACCCCATAACCCCAATAATGGCAGATTTCCCAATCAGTGCCCCCAGTATTCGGATAGGCAATTTAGCAACACCCTGCCTTGCCTGCCACCTTTCAGACAGGCACCCAACCTGATGACATCAGTCTGTGTTAATTGTTAAACCCATAGATAGGTCTCCTATGATATATGTTATGATAAATGATAATATTATATCAGCAAAAACATTTCAAAGTTCAAACACTATGTCATAATTCCATTTAATTAAGTTATTTTCAAGCATCAATAATTAATTGTCAACATAATTTTTTATGACTCAATTAATAAATAAATTAAATACATATAACCATGGAACTGTTTGTATGAATGTAATGCAATGCACAATGCAGTGCCGTAGCCAGAACGATAATTGGGGGGGGGCACATATTCATATATTCGTGTTCACATACCATAAAAACAATTGATTTCAAAAGAAATTAATAAAGCAGAACACGAATGTATGAATATGTGCCTCCCCCCCCCCCAATTATCGTTCTGGCTACGGCACTGGCACAATGTTAAATCAATAGGCTAACAGGTCCACAATTGCCCATAAAGCATTCTACATATTTTAATATTATAAAAACATCGAATAGTTTGTAATAATCTAGATCCTCTATAAAACCTGTCAGTGGCCTTCTTGCGAAGTCTCTCGATACCATTTCTTGACCGTATAAAATCCATAAAAATGATTGGTTTATATACACCGCATATATATTTACTCTGTATCTTTTAGCACAAGAAAATGAATCTTTTTCAATTGATTTCAATGTAAAAAGTATCAAATTTTCGACTGAATTCTACGATTTTATTTATAATTGCAACTAATGACGCCCGCGCGAATTCAGTGTTGCGGTTTGAGCGTGAGCATGCGCACAACTAACCGGATATCCAAAATTGGATATCCGGTATTCCGTTTCTCCAGAGTCATGCCCAGCACCTAACCTGCGAACGGGCATACTCTGGGTACGAGATTGAATAGATCATTGAAAAGAATTGAGTAATTACAATATATGAATAATTTAGACATTGTCCTCGCTCTGTTTACAACGCCAAATCACTGATTTTCACGTCTTGATACAACGGCTGCATTCCAAGCCACAACAAATGCAACTTCAAACTGGGTTTAGCAGAACTCTTAGCAACGATAAAACACATGTCTTCAATTTCTAAGACTGTATTAGGTTCATACGATTGATAATATACGACGAACTATCTTTATTACCATTTATTTAAAGGAGTTTGTTTTGGCCGTCGCCGTCCTAAAATCGTAAGGTCTCTATTAAGAAAAGTTCTACGACCCACTTTAAAGTAGCAGTTGTCCAGCTTGATATGGAAGCGTTGTATACAACGCGCAATAATCTGTCGGTAAACAGAGCAACGACGGCGTCTAAAACGTCCGCGGGATTTTAATTGCAAATTTCTGCTGCTATTATAGTAGCCGTCTTTGTTGCACTTTCATCCTGCTTGTTGAGGTCCTTAATAAATCTTGTTCTTTATAAAGCAGGGTGCAATAGTTCGAGATTTTTAGTCGTACCTGACTAGTCACTCAATAATATTGCCTCGTACTTGAGCTGGAACAATGTGTACAAAGAAATGAAGTACATAAAGTTCAAGTTTCTGAAAGGTATTCATTCAGTAATCTGAAACTACAAGTTACAGCGAGAAGGACGACAATTACATACACAAAAAATCACAAAACACTTGAATTGGGTCCAACATTCCCATCAATCTAGTCATGTTTCACGCCCAGACATGTCACGTACCTATATATCATTACATTGACGGTTTTGAATACCTACTGTAGCTTGGGCTTGGTAAGGTCCTATCAGTAGCAGCGAAATTCAAGTACACAGAAAGCACGAGTTCCGCGTACCCACGTGGTACTTGGTTGAAAACAAAGTACTACCGAATATTGGCGTACCTTCGGTACGTAAGTACGCGAGTTACCGCACCCTGAATAATAAAAGTGTAAAATTTAATTAATCCCGTTTCGTGTCACGAACCCGTACTAGTAAGTTCGCTAATATTCCTCAAAAAGAACATTGACAACACGCACGCCACACGGAAGTCAATCGAGCCGTTATAGATCGCGAGTGATGGCTTCAGCAGTTCTTGTTTCTAGTCACAGCAATCAAAGTTGTTTCAAACATGAAAGAATTGCGGTCGCCATCACTCGCAATCACTCGCAATCACTCGCCATCACTATAATGGCTCGATTCACTTCCGGTTTGGCTGCGTGTTCCATAGAGTATTGTATATGTCATCCTTCGATCACAATAATTCTTTGACCGAGCTGTACTCAGAGGTCACTTCAAAAGGTCTCAGTTTTGAGTCATAGAAACCAAATTTGCTTCATTGTCTTGTTTTATTTAGTTTTATATACAGTATGTGTAGGATATGCATAATAGTGAAGTAGCCTTTTATTTGTTCCGTGTATGTAGGACGAAGAGAATGATCTATTTAAAGTATAAATTGTTATTATGTTTGTCAAAATAATGTAATACGTATACGCTGAAGTTAATAAAATAATGGGTGTTATTGATGACAATTGTAAACATGTTTGGTAAACTTGTCATTAGACTATGTCAATAAGAATAATAATTGGATTTGATTCGTTTTTGTCCCGAAAAGAATAAATAATCTCAACAAGAAAAACTGTGTTTGGGAATATTTATTAATAACAAGAATACGTTCAATATCGAGTACTAAATTATTAATACATGAAATTATGTAATCTCCTACACGAAAAGCAAATTTTCAACACAACCCTCAAGAAACATGTAAGATAAGTTTGATATCAAGTTACAAACAGCTGTTCATGATAAAAGTAGTTTCCGAATCCAACATGGGGGCCACAAACTAAAGTGCTCTTCAATGCGATGAAAATTAATCCATTTTTCTTGAGGTTTGAATGTGAAAATTGCATGCGTACAAATATAAAGCATTTAGATTACTCATTAGTCACATACTGACACACCCAGTTGAATTCTTCCAGCCATTTCTTAATCAACGAACTAACACGTACTATTATACTGATTTATACTTTCTCTACTTTTACAAATTACAACGTGAATAAATTTAGTGCAAGTCAATTCCATTCCTAGGCTAGAAAATTAGAGCTTGAAATCGTGTAAGCGCTAGAATTGGCTTCGTTGCGGGAAACTCCGCACAAATTTCGTATCGCGCTTATAAACTTTCTGTTCCGTAAACAATAGATGACAGGATTTAAACTACTGTTCAAAAATATTAAGGTCATCGCGATCGGGTAAAAGTACTTTAGGTACAGTTTGTCCCTGTTTCCTATGACTTGAGCATATATGATGGCAGCGAACATTGGCGTGTAACAAACAACAATTGCGCCAATGATATAAAACATCGTAACAGCAATTTTATAATCGCGTTTTTCCGCTTCGTTTGAAGTTGTACTTGGAGAAACGTGACTTCGTATGCGTCCATCGATATCGTCAACAGAAACATGTCTTTCACGTCGTGTTTTTAATTTCATCAATATACCACAGCACGCAAACGTTAGTACAACTATTCCGGTGAAAGTCATAAGAGTTAGAATTACAAAATATACATTGTAGTTGAAACCAAGAAGAAGCGAGCCAGTTAAGGCAAGTAAAAATAACCATAAAATAAAAATTGCTCGTTTAACTTTTGTCTTGGTGACCCAAAGACGATGTTTGAAGGGATGACAGATTGCGAAATACCGTTCCAACGAAATAATTAAGCTTAAAGTCAAGAACGAAGCTCCTCCACAAAACTTCAAAGTCACACTGGACAACAACGCCAACCAGCATAACGGTTTTGAACTCAGCACGTCTCTCAATAGTGCTGCCATAAACAAAGGCTGCGCTACGACCCCCACAAACAGATCTGTAAAAGCGAGAGTGATCAGCAACATGTTCGGGACGCTCTGAAGACTAGTATTACGAAAATACGCCAAAATAACAGTGAAATTTCCAAGGATTGTAAAAAGCAGTAACAATGAGTTGATGACTATCAGCGGAATGTTGATCAAACTGTAGGAGCCCGCTGGGCCGAAGTGGTATACTTTGTCTGGGTGAATACATGTTATATAAATGATATCATCACTTGAGTTCATGGCTTCATAGATTGTCGACAGCAATTGTGTACCAAAGAGAAAACTGCAGCAGGTGAGTTTCTTTAAGTGTCCACTGAGTTATGTGGTCTCGTGCAGTCTGGCTCGCTCAAATTAAAGTCGGTATTGCATAAATAATTATATGTCGTCACGTAGCCGAGTGTATATTCCCTGTACGTTTATCAAAGACAAACTGACTTTCTTTATACATACTATACATCCGCTTTTAATTAAAATCAGATGAACAAGATATATAGACGTTTATAAAATATTCTTTCAATGAATTTAGCTTTTAATGAATTACTTTCCTTCAATGCTTCCAGTCCCCAGAATACATCAATTACGTTCAATTGGCAATAAACAAGACCAACGATTTAACTCAACTCCTGGGCATTGTCGGTGTACATTTGAATCTCATTAACAAGCCGCCACTCGATCGCTTGCGAACTCGAAACAATAAATCCGCCAAGATCGCTAGAAAAGCGTTGTTGCCTTCGACTATTTAAAATGCAGTACAAAACTAATTACACCTTATTGTATTCCAGTCACATCAAACAGTTTGTTATTATAAATTATTAGTTTAGACAATCAAGACGTTTTGAAATGGCTTTGTGACATATGAGGTAAATAAACTGAAGTTCCTTCATGCGTTCAGCTGCATGGGCGGATCCAGGGACTGGCAAGCGTGGCTTGAGCGAAGTCAAGTATTTGAGATCATGTGACATCATTTCTCTAATTGGTCTATAAGGACGAAGCGATCGTTATTTATACATACATACATACAGTATAAACGTCCCAAACATTGTAAATTTAAATTAAACACATATATAGTCCTAGCCTGCAACAATTTCAAGGAAAATTGATCACCGCCAACTAATTACTATGATAATTTATTTCCAATCCAACCAATCATATTCTCTGAAATTCGTGTGCGTGATGCAGTGTGAGCAGGCTTGGTAAGTTAGATGAACAATTAGGCCAAATCGTCATTAGTGCCGTTTAGAAAACAAAGAAAACAAAAGGCCAAGACAAAGAGAACAAAGGCCTAGTATGACGGTGTTTGGCCTAATTATTCAGCAAACCTACCAACCCTGAGTGTGAGTAACAACTATGAATATACTTTATTACTGTTTTAGTTCATTGAGTAGCTCGAGAATTCGAACTTTTAAAAAATTGGCAGTTTAAATCACTTTCCGAGTAAATAACACAGATTTTACACCGGCGATGTCGGTTTCATACATTACTCATTAGTATGTGATACAATTCACTAGAACAAAACATTTTGACTTGATAAACAGTTTAAATGCCGTTACTCAACACTGACTATTTTTACCAATTAATAATGAACGGAACTCAAAAATACTGCGATTTGCAGTTGAGCTTAGAGACAGGAAGTTTTACCGCGTAGTTTGATCGTTGAAACGCACAGGCAAGGGCAAATTCAAATGTTGTCAAGCGGAAATGCGAATGTTGTCATGGGAGATTTAGGCACTTTCATTGACAACATTCAAATTTGCCCTTGGTAACTTGGGCGTTTCAATGATCAAAACTGCGCGATAAAACTTCCTGTGTCTAAGATTAAATGCAAATCGCAGTATATTTATATCAAAAGGAAGACAATACCATCTTAGGTCCAAACATTACAATAAATTTCAAAATCATACAAAATATGACCAGTTATGAGCGAACATATTTTTCAAAATTGCAACAGCTGAACTGTATAAACGTTTACAAATTCACAATAACAAACACTTAACTCTAAAAATATATAACAATACAAGCTAAATTGCACTGTAGTTTGTAGTCTGCTGTAAAACTCATAATAACCGATAAAAGCAACGTTTGTAGATCGAGTAGTAAGTTTCATAAATACATAAAGGACATGTATTTAATAGGATAAATAATTTGTCAATCAGTATTTTCAAATTGATCGGGTATAGCTACTGTATTATTTAGAGAAATACAAAAACGTGCATGGGTTTGTACCAATGAGAAAACCTGCCAAAACATCTCAACGACTTCCAGCTGTTCAATTTTTAGTTTAAAACCCAAATTCACAGTACTATTTCAAAAATATACGCTTTTATTGAAAGCGTATAAACATTGCGCCACAGTGATTTATGCGTATTTTGGCATACATTATGATTCAGGAGTTCAACCAATAGCATTTTTGAGTCTGCTCACGGGCTCGAAATACCAAATTTTCTTGAGAGTTTGCAGGCCCATATTCAATGGGCGTGCCACGCAAGCTAATATAGTCCCGGCCCATCGTTTCGTCTACTGTTCGGCCCATGTAAGGAAATCCATGCACTCCTTGGATTTCGGATTTCTCTCTTTGGATTCATGGGGCGATACTGTTATTTCAACACAATCGCGGAATAAATATCACTAAAGATGCAGTAATTAGTAATATATTTAAAGTACGAACGAATACCCTCATTAACTGAACGACTGTACCGGCCGTTCACATTGTACAACTCAACGCTTTCTATTGGCCGAGACAAGTTTAATTATCGTATTCGTTTCTTAGTTGAGCTATCGCAGCGTTATTAATTCTTTGTGGTTAGATTTGTATCAGCAAAACATTTGAAATTTAATTTGAAATAAATCAAAATAATGTTAACGATGCTAACAATAGCCTAACTATAGCCTGCAAAGCATAGCCTAACTACTTTAACTGGAGAACTGCTTGACTAGCATTTCTTTATTTTCAAAAAGACCCCAGCCTGTATTTACGCTTAATAGCTGAGTGGGCGCTGTTCAAAAATATATCTCAAACTAATTAATAATTCATGAGTAAATTAGCCACCATATTGGCTTATTTTGCTCACATGATAATACTGCATGATACCTGATGAAGTATATTGATCCTGTCCTAGGACTTGATCAAAATTAACGGGACTGGATCCAAACGAATTAAACAGTGATATACATATTCGCATGAGATGTCATTTCGAATCCGACTATGAGGACTGGACTACATTTCAAGTCCTCGCATTT
This sequence comes from Paramuricea clavata, assembly GCA_902702795.2. Classification (NCBI taxonomy): domain Eukaryota; kingdom Metazoa; phylum Cnidaria; class Anthozoa; order Malacalcyonacea; family Plexauridae; genus Paramuricea; species Paramuricea clavata. Next base: position 7,862 of record CACRXK020001653.1, read on the forward strand.
TGAACCAGTCCTCGGCTTCGCCTCGGACATGATCAAATTGTGCGGACTACTTGAAATCTAGTCCAGTCCTCATTGTCGGATTTGAAATATTACATCTGTTCTTATGAAGCAATTTGTATGAGTATGTATACAGCTATTTCAATTAAAGTTGTCCACGAGCAAAGCGGAAAAGTCGCAGTACGAGCGCGAAAGGCTGCTGGGAATTGCTATGACAATTCATTAATTTGTTAGCGATTCCCAGCAGCCTATTCGACTTTTCCGCTTTGCTCGTGGACAACCTTAATTGAAATAGCTGTATATAAACGAAATTATAGATAGATAGATAGATAGATATATAGATAAATAGATAGATAAACTTTATTTAACCACGCCAACCCCGTCAACCGAAGCTGATTTCCACAGGGGACGTGTATAAAAGAAATTACAGAAGTATAAACTTTAGAATAATTATTTACAGACGGTATTAGAAATAGTATTAGGCATGCAGGTATTAAAGTAAGTAATGGGAATATAACAATCTATTTACATTGCACATGACAATATTTGGTGTCTAAATAAAAATGTGAGCGGCAATTTTCTTTTGGAAGGATGATAGAGATTTGCTCTCTCTAATTTCATTTGGAATAGAGTTCCAGAACTTAGCACCATCATACACAAAACTCTTTTTCATATTACTCATTAATAATTCATGAAGAAAACACAAAGAAAAATCATAAGCTTGTCGTATCTGTATATGTGATACAGATTCATGTTGACTTACATAAACTTTAACTTTGATTTTCTCGGCTTAGACAACGTTCATTTTTAAAATTACTTCGCCAATGAACTCATAAGATGAGCCGTTTTTTAAGTTGTTTACAACATTCGCGTCCGTGCTGTATCAGATATACAAACTCTCGCCTTCGGCTCGAGTTTGTATATCTGATACAACACGGCCGCTCAGGTTGTAAACATTACTTATTGGTGCGTGGTTGTGGCAGGCAAAGACCACTTGAAATATTTCGAAGTTTATAATTTGTTATATTATTCTTACACGTGAAGAGGTTTGTGAAAGACTCGGGGCCTATTTTGTTTAACGTCTTGTACATCATGTGAAATAAAAATTAATTTGCAATTTCGTATGCGCATTTGGGAGTACTACAGGGTGAGTAAGAAGAAACTGACACCTTTGTTATTCAAATTGGCCACGAAGGTATCAGTTTTTTTTACCCATCCTGTATATTTATGACCTCAACGTCGCCTGCCATAGTTCGTTTTGCCTAAACAAAGAGAAGGCCAAATCACTTTAATCACAACTGTGTGATTAATTGAAGTGATTAATTGAAGTGATTAATTGGGCTTCTGTTTGTTGAGGCAAAACGGACTATGGCAGGCGACGTTGAGATAATAAATATAGTACTCGCAATACAAAATGCAATATATTCAATTTATACAGCTACTTCAATTAAGGTTGTCCACGAGCAAAGCGGAAAAGTCGAGTACGAGCACGAAAGGCTGCTGGGAATAGCTAACAAATTAATGAATTTTTATAGGGATTCCCAGCAGCCTTTCGCGCTTGTATTCGGCTTTTCCGCTTTGCTCAGGGACAACCTTAATCGAAATAGCTGTATACCGTAATCCATGCGGCAATGGAAGAAGCAACAAGTCAGATAGAAAGAATTGACGCAGATGAGTTGAATTCGTTAAGGCAAATTTCCACTCAAGGAAATTATCCGTGGATCCGATTGGAACGGACAAGAAAATTTTTCTTTGTCTTGTTAGCTCTGGGTCGGAACTAATGACTTTAACACAAAGAAAAATTTTCTTGTCCGTTCCAATCCACATTAATAATTTCCTGAGTGGAAATTAGCCTTTACCCGCCTGTGTCAGCCAGCCCTATGCGTTGCTCAGTTTAATAGCAACATGCGCTCAGTCCATTAATTGACCAACAGCTCGGACTGAACGAATTCTATACCCCGACTTCGTTGGTTGACTGGTTCACATTTCCCGGGAAGAGATTTCTACAGCGAATTTGAGGTGTGAGCATTTATTTTGGACGATAACAGGCGAGAGCATGAAATCGTTTCGTCTGAGTGGTTTAGGACTGAGTGCGATATGTCGTACTGTTTGCAGCATTTGGTTGATGTATAAGAAATGGAGTTCTGATGGTTTTGATTTAACTGCGGATGTATCCAGAAGCGCCAATGTTGAGTGCTTGTTTATGGTCAGTCCGACAACTGTCGAAAAGGAAATTTAATTTTTTCTTCCAGTGCCAGTGGAACTATTTTAAACAGTTTGTAAGGTGACCGACACCCGAACAATGGTTAGAGATAGCTGATCATTGGGAGGGTATCCAGGTGTAGAGGCTGTTATTGATGGAACGTGTCATGCAATTTAACCACCACAAATTGAACATCAGCACGATTTTTGTGGGCCATATTGCCGATATCACAATTTCTCCACGCAAATAATTAACAATTATTCGCTGAAGGCGAGGTGATTATCGGGGAATATTCGCCGAGACGACGTCGAGGTGAATATTCCACGATAATCACCGAGCCTGAGGCGAATAATTGTTTTAATATTTTTGCACAAGTTTTTTTGTTTTTTTCTGCTCTGAATTCATTTTAATTTTGCTTATTTCTTTATTACTAGTAACTTCAACAAAACGGCTAGCCGCCATTGAAAATTTCGATTTTGTTATATTCACCTGTAGGCGAATTGAACAGATTAATAATTTGACCAATCACCTTGTTGGATTTGTTATGTTCACTTGTGCAAAAGTACTAATAACGTATGACAATTCCAATATTGTGATGCTTGTGATGTTACTCTGAGTGTATATCCACACCGGACAAGCTTGAAAATATGCCTGACCACGGTGGGGATCGAACCTACGACCTTTGGAATACTGTCCAATGCTCTGGCCTCTGCCAACTGAGCTACTCGGTCATGTCGGTTCGAGTATGTGATATTTTGGAGCTGAGCCTGGTTCCTTCGATATCAATGTAATCTATGGTAATCATAATATACACTCAGCGTAACATCACAAGCATCATATTCACCTGACTACATCACACCAACACAGAAAAGACTCGTAATTCCAATATTGTATATATTCAATCTGGGTTCTTGGGGCATAACAATGACAGAGGTCAATTTTAGCTGATGCCTGTCATCGGAAGTAGACAAGAACTCGACCTACCACAAGGTCTGTAGTCGGTCTGTATATTTTGGCAGAGAAAGGAAATCCAAGTGTTTATCCCCTTGTCACACCATGGAGAAATGAGGCTGGCAAACTTACAAAGCGGTTGTTCAACAGAAAACACGCGAGAGTTCGGACACGTGTGGAACATTGCATCGAAAGGGTGAAAGAGTATGGCGCTGTCACTGTCAGTCACTTGTGGCCGTTGTGGGGTCATGAACGTTAGATGTTCCCAATTATAACCGAAGTTTGCACTCGTTCTTAGCGCAAATGCACATCCAAATTCCACGCGTGATTTGAATTGTTGATAACTTACTATGTGATATAACACTACTAGACGAAACTATTTTGTTTGTTTTAAAGGACGATACATTTATTAATTGATAGATGTTTTTATATTTCAAAAATATTATAATCTTCAATGCTGTACATTTGCAATTTTTGTTGCGATTTTAGGAACATTTTCGTCTTTTGACGGATGTGAATGAGTGGCCGAGTTATGAATATTTACTGATAAGAATACAAATATATTGATATTTTAAAAACCATTGCTCATCAATTCTCACATAAAATCGCAGCACACTGAATTGCGAAAGGCTTTAATGGCTAATCATTCAGCGCCTACAATTTCGTTTGATGTCTATAAAGTGATGGAAATTAAACAAATTTTAACATAATAATAAAGTACGAATAAATATTCTTATTATTAGCATGACAAAATTACTGGATGCTGATTGTTGAGAGGAGTACAATTATTTCATTAATTGTACTGCAGTACAGAGACCTTACGATTTTAGGCCGGCAACGGCTACCATACAATAGATTACAATATATGAATAATTTAGACATTGTGCTCGCTCTGTTAACAACGTCAAATCACAGATTTTCACGTCTTGATACAACGGCTGCATTCCAAGCCACAACAAGTGCAACGTCAAACAGGGTTTAGCATTTCCCAAACTCACTGTTTCAAACGGCAACAGGAAGGGATTCACTAGGAACAATCGCCACTTTATCATCTTTGCTTTGCTTGCCTTAGGTTACATTATTTTTATACTTCGATACAAATATCTGGGTCTACACTAGCATTTTCGGATCCTTTTTTACCATCCACACTAGCACTTAGAAAGCAATACATTTTTTATTATTTTCGATCCTTATTTATTCATGATCATTTTATGGTCAGTTCCGTAAAATATAACAAGTTAGAACACCGGGAAACCTTTTACGGAGACAGGGGCAAATTTATCCAGGTTTGACCTAAAAGCTTCGCATATAATACAGCTGTTAGTGACTTACTGTAGCGGTCACGTATGATCGTGTTGATCACGTTCGAGTTTTTGAAAAATCTTCATTTTTGGCAGTCCACATTGGCCCAATACACCTCCGTTTTCAAAAGTCTCCAATTTCAAAGCCGTTTTCGAATTAAAAGCCTTGTTTTCATTGATGAAGGTATCGGTTTTTCATCGTATTAATGTGGACGATCGGTAGAAACGCATACAAAAGTATGCGTTTTCAAACGAAAACGGTCTAGTGTGGACAGGAACTTAAAGTGCATATGACACAAAATTTCTTATTTTCTTAAATGAAAGAACTCTTTAAGCTGTAGTGTAACTTCTTTTGCAGTTTCTTGTTTTTATGGTTTGTTCCCGAGATATTTCAATTTGTTTGATATGTAAATGAGTGTGAATATGTCCGCTAATTTATGACGTCACTTTGGCTGCAAGCTCTTCAAAATGGTTGAATATCACTGCAATCATCCAAGATGATAATTTCAAACTTCACTCACTGGTAAAAGTGATGAAACACTAGAGAAAAACGTGAACTGGTATCTACAGTTTTGGGAGTTAATAGATTTATAACCAGTGTAAGTTGAGCTTGCAACCAAAGTGACGTCATAAATTAGCGGACATATTCACATCATTTACATATCAACCAAATTGAATTATCTCGGGAACAAACTATAAAAACAAGAAACTGCAAAAGAAGTTACACTACAGCTTAAAGAGTTCTTTCATTTAAGAAACCCCAGATTAATCGTAAAGTCAAAAATGAACATATACCCTGGATTACACCTACAATAAAAGACAGAATACATATAAGAGAGATTTTCTAAAAAAACAAGCGGTAAAATCTGGGTCTAATTTCTAAAGCTAGAAGTGAAGTGGTTGAAATAGTTAAAAATGCGAAAGCAAATTATTACATCATTTAGTAATTCTGAAGCAAATAAAAAAAAATTTGGGAAAAAGTTAATGAGTTAACAAATAGGGGTGTAAAATCCACCAATATAACTGAAATTTAAGATGATGGGAATATATTAGCTGAACCAAGAGAAATTGCAACTATTTTCATTAATTTTTTTTACAGAGATAGGACGTAAATTAGCAGAAGATCTTCCGAAATATATCCAGATACCATGCAGAATCGTTGGTAAAACCTTTAAACAGCATTTTCCGGTTTCAGTTGGTAACTGAAACAGATGCCGGTTTCAGTTACAATATAACTTTATACTGTTAAAACAACTAAAGCTACAGGACACGACAGAATCTCGGCAAAATTGTTGAAGGATTATGCTGACGTAATTACTAACTATAAAGTCTTTAACAACAATATTCAATAAGTCAATGTTATCGGATATAGTTTTCCAGACGATATGAAAATAGCAATTGTTTCCCCTATTTATAAATCGGATTGTAAAAGTAAACCCACAAATTATAGACCTGTGTCTGTATTGTTTGCGGTTGCTAAGATTTTTGAAAAACTTATTTCTCATCAGCTGTCAAATTAACAATCAGGTTTCAGAAAGAAGGGTTCAACAGAAACTTCATTATTATTTACTATCTGTTACGAATGAATGGTATTTAATTGAATATGAATAAAGGCTAACTAAATGGAGTTGTTTTTCTTGACCTAAAGAAAGCATTTGATTGCGTAAATCACAGTATCCTATATACTTCGAAAATTAGAACTTAATGGCAAAAAAGGGGTTAAACTAATCATACCTGTGAAATAGAATTCAAAGATGTAAGATTGGACAAACTATTCGAAGCTAGTTCGAACCCGCAAAAAATTCTTAGTGGAGTACCTCAGAGGTCTAACCTGGGTACTCTGCTATTCCTTCTTTATAATTATTAACTATTTGCCTAATTGTATAAAATATACTAGAGCGAATATGTTTGCCAACGACACCAATCTAACCACTGCAAGCTGAGATAAATAAAGAAGAACTACAACGGCGATTAAATTTTGACCTAGAGCTTATGCACAACTGGTTGTTGGATAGGTATATATAAAACAGAATATATATGCTAATTGTTCACACCAGAGATTATCGGGTATTGAAACTGACCCAATTTTAGAATTTCAGGATGCAAATATTAAGCGGGTTAAGCATGCAAAATCAATGGGCATAATTATTGATGAGCAACTACTATGAAAATCAAATTGAGCTGTTAGTCCCCAAAACAACTTTGATTAAGGTATACAATGCGTTAGTACTGCCATACAGCCATACTTTGACTATTGCAGCCTTGCATGGAGCAACTGCATGTAGTGATCAGCTGATCAGGAAGTTGCAGAAAATGGATGGGTCATAACTGGCAGATTATACGAGACGGTACGCCTATGAACGTCTGACTGGCGCCAGGGAATTTCTTATAGCGCTTGCTGAACTAGCATGTGAAACAAATGACAACTTACGAGTTCCCCCACTCACCTTCAGAACCACCTTCGAGATATGTTTAAATCCGTTGAGAAACTGGGGGGGGGGGGGGGGGGGG
>CACRXK020001653.1:14949-51417 GCA_902702795.2 Paramuricea clavata
TCATGTCCAGCTTATTATTCGCAATCTAATAACTGAAGACGCAGGCATATATTCTTGATCGAATTATGATGTCATGATCTTCTGAATTTTGTAAAATCTCACCCCAAAATGCATGAAATGGCGTTTCAAAGGCTCTGAATTCCAAAATTTTCACGGGGAGCATGATTCCGGACCCCCTACAACCTCGTACCCAGGGCTTCTGCGCTTATTGCTCTCAGAAGCCCTGGGATAATCCAACTCAGAACGTGATTTGATTGGTCAATGCGAATACAATGAAAGTACCGGAAGTTATTCATTAAGCGGGTGATATTTTGGCAACATGGCTGCTATCACAAGGAGTGTATACAAAAGTTAAATGCTGGTTTTTGCATGAAAATACTTTTTTAAGCCAAATTCTGGGCTATTTTGAAAAGAGAAAAAGAAGAAATGGACTATTTGTATTTGTAAATAAGCAAGAATGGCGAATAAAGTAAAAAATTTAACATAATAAAGCGAAACATTTCTCGTTCGAAAAATATTGAAATTTCAAGTATAAATCTACAACTTCAACCACGATATTCAATGTAAATATTACATAATAAAGTTTTTAGTACCTTTTTTACCTTTATTTGATAAATTGTGTGTTCTATATTATTGCATTTTGTATTGGAATAGGATAAATTATTAATTATACACAAATATTTAAATTTGCAAATTATTCCCAATTTGAGGATGCTGGGTGCACTTATGGGTGCATGCACTGCCTCAGAGTTTGTATTAGTCCCTATTTATTATTGAGTTATTAGTGCCTCTAAATCTCTAATGTACAAACATTGTAATCTGTTACTTAATACCATAAAGAAACTGTTGATAGCACATATATTAAATGACTATTAATCAAAATGAACTAAATTTTCGACCATTATATAGCATATTTCCCCCAATATTGAGGGAATAATTTCTCATATTTATTTTTATAATAAGCCAATATTGCCCAACTGTGAAGTAAATATTGCCCGACTGGCCTAGTCTGCCCAACAATTGAGCCCAGCCCTGTATGCCTATGACCAGGCCTACAGGTGGACCCCCAACCTGATTGGTCACAATTTTTCTTTCTCCCAAATTTCCCCTCCCCATGTACAAGGATTGACAATTTGACAGCTTGATTAGATTTGAAAAAAAAACCCTGTTATTTTGGGTCATTCCAGAAAATAACCCATACCACCCTCACAGAGGAAATTGAAAGTTAATCCCTCCTACCCCTTTGGATGTCCTAATACATTTACTATTATCAGAAACAATTTTTTCCCCCTACCCCTTCAGACGGCAGAAATTTCCCAACGGGAACAACCCAACACTGTATGTCAGAATACTGTTCTAAGTTGCAACTAAAATCCAGAGGTCTAAAAGGCTCAAGTCAATTCCACTGGTGTAACCAGAGGGGGGGGTCAAAATATTTTAAATGTTCCGGACTTGTTTGCAATTAAGTAGAGTTGAACATGTGTTAACTGAATGGTTATTTCAAATCACCAAAACACATTAAAATAGCCCTCCCCCCCAAATGGCAGTTTACCAACTAGAATTTAAAAAACTACATTGTACTATATTATACATGGATAGCTTGGGAGTCCAAATACATTTTTACATAATAACAAACTTATTCAAACTAGTGCAGGCCCCTCCTGGGGATTTCAGTCCTCCTTGATTAGAAATCCTGGCTACATCACTGCTCAATTCCATTGCCAGTGGTGTTAGCATAATTAGACAGAGTATGTTAACAAACTAGTGTGTATTATGAAATAATCCATTGAGCACCAGTGATCTATCCCGACATATAAAATCATCTGGTGTTAGACAGTCAGAGTAAAATAAAAAGTAGGATACAATGTATAACTTAATAGAATAATAGGCAAGGTTAATGGCCAGAACTAAATGATAAACAATATTTTATAATAAACCCAAAATAGTTCAGCACCATTGATTCCTATAACACTGTTCATTCCAATACTAGAATATCAATTGTCATTAATTAAAATGTATTTCAGTTGGCAATTAACAAAAGTTGGAGTTTCATCTGATGACATGTATGCTTCTAACCATGCTGTCCATGCAGCTATCTGACAGTTTTTAATTTTCAACATTCCCAAAGCCATTATTCTCAAGATTTGCCAAAAAGGTTTTCCAAATAAGTACAGAATTATATTACATCACTCATCACTGTTCATTTTACATTCTTCAAGTAGATGCATGTTTACAGTACAGTATATCTTTAATTAAATCTCATAATTAAATCTTGCAATATCTTGTTCAAAACCCTCAAATCCAAGATAATCGGCAGCCAGCCATGTTACCAGTAAGATTTCTAGTTCGTTGACTTTGAAATGACCAAGGTTGTACTCGAGTATATTTATACTTTAATTATTGAATAGCCTCTGTATATCGCTGACAAGGTATGCTTTTGTCGCGATACTGAAGATGTTCTTTTGCTCGCCAAAGGGCTTATTTTACGCATAATTGTATCTCTAAATTGATCATTCCTGACTTTAAATTCCAAAAGCCACGCGAGAAGCATTTTAAGACGTCTTTACAAGTCCAAATATATCATAAATTGCAACAAATAATCCATTCTCACTCCTTGCGTAAAAATATGCCCAGTCAGCGTTTTTAGCTGGAGCTACTGTTTACTTCCGCTTCCGGGGGCACCACTGTTCTATGGTGTTCCGGTTTGGATTATCCCAGGGCTTCTGAGAGCAATAAGCGCAGAAGCCCTGGGTACGAGGTTGGACCCCCTACAGTGTTCGCGCCTTTGGCGCTCAACTTGTCCCCCCCCCCCCACACACACACACTTTGTAAACCCTGGCAGCCTGGCTACGGCACGGACAACTTGGTCCAGCAAAGCGAGCTAGCCCGGTTTAACAGGCCAGCCCGACTCCTGACTCTTCCACAGTCCCTAACACTGCTTCTAACGCAAAGGACCATGGGAATGCCCCGAGGCGCGCGTTGGGTAATTCAACGCGCGTTAGGTAAGCGACTGGGGACGAGTCAGAGCCCGACTCATATTCATTTTCCACTAGGCGAAATTTTTCGACCGAATCGAAATTTTCTTTTGTCCGACAAGCACTCAGATGGAACTAAACAGAAATCTTTTGAATTAGAACAATAGAAATTTCGATTCGATCGAAAAATTTCGCCTGGTCGAAATTTATATCGAAATTTTTGGTCCCGCCTCTGGGTCCCGCCTCCCAAAAAAACGAAAACTATTGAAATAACGTATTGTTAGAATTTGAATGCCTCAGCATTCTTCCACTGAACCCACAGTTTTAAAATTCCCAAAAGCAGAAAATCATACGCCGTTTACAAAGATATTTTAAGTTCTTAATAAGTCAATATTTAATATATGCACCTTGTAAATATTTTACGCATCTTTGCGTTCAGTTTATTGCTAGGGCATTCAAATTTTAACAATACGTTATTTCCAGAGCGTTATTTCAATGGTTTTGCGTTTTTTTGGGACCCTGTATAATAACTGAGTCAGTTATGGGCGATACCGAGTACTTGGTATTCGATACCAGCGATACCACAAACAGCGGTATCGGTATCGATTACTGACGTGGTATCGTTCGATACTTGCACCCTTTTTTAAACGACATGTTTAATTTCACTTCTTGGTTGAATAAGACTTAATAAACCACTAAAATAACTCTTAATATTCCAAATGTGGTGTGCCAAGTCATGTATAGAAAATATTTATTACGTTTTGGGCTTTTGGTTTACTTATAGCTTTAGTTAGGTTACATACAGTAATGTAAAATGTTTTTCCGCTGACCGGCAGGTATCTAAAGTAGCCGATACTAGCAATTTAAGTACTCACTTCCGGTATCGAAAATTGAAATTTTGTTTTTATTTTGGTATCGAAATAGGTATCGGTATCGGCCGATACCGATCTTAAAAGTATCGGTATCGGTATCGAATTAAAAATCCTGGTATCGCCCATCACTATAACTGACTTCCGTGTTCTGAGCCCGTAGTTTTTGTAGTGATTTTTATGATAATCGTCCTGTACTTCATATAGATTTAAAAAAGTGATAATCCTATTGTTCAAACATTATCCATATTAACAACACAAATGCTGTGATACACACTCAGAAATAATATATTTTACTAATGTAACGGTGAAATCTGGCGTCGGAAAAGATTTTCACAGCTATGCCACCATGAAGAAGACCAGAAAGCCATCCTCGGGAAATGTTGGCTTTGAGAAATCAAGAAAGGTTTGTTCTTTTGCTAATTTGCTACATGGCAACGGATTAGAACATTTAATAATTTAATATCCATAGCAATTTCTAATCCAGGTAGCAGATTCGTGCAATTTATATTGAATAACTGCATGACGACATAAAATCCTCTCGATTATTACAATTTGAACTTTTTTGTTATGATTAATAGGTTTCCTACATATCCAAATGTGAATTAGAATACGAAACCTACTTAGAATTGCAATGAAGTGTTAAATTACTTGTATGTAAACAATTGCGTGCATACGATTTTTGCGAACAAAATTATTGCAGACTGGCTCTTCACAGGGGGTTAATTAAAGTAATTTATCATATTACGGGCAGCCCAAACGTTCAACACCCTTTTATTCCTAGATTAATTGTATTATTTTTAACATTTATTATAAAATTTTCATCTTATTTAAGCCACCTAGATTTGTAGTATTGATAGTAGTGAAAATTTTCTATAGTATGCCCATGGATGATTTTGCCAGCGATTTTGGACGCTGCAAGCATGCATTGTTTTGGCTGCATGTGGTCATTCAAATATCAGAGAGAAGTTAATTGGGGTCCCAGAAGGGGAGCAGATTCACAAGATTTCATGAGCTACAGTATGACTCTTCCAAGTGCCAGCTAATTAATCCTATTTATACACTGATACATGAGCATGGAGTTTGGATGCACCCTGTGCATATTTGGCAAGTCTGCTCCTGGTAGGGTGAGAAATATGCTGTAAGAATAACTAGTGTGCTCAAAGTGCTGAATATATTCCAAGTTTGCTTTCTGTTTTATTCAGCCATTTGAACAAACATCACACAAGTTTCTATAGTGTAGACTGCTATCACAGCTAGGTGGCTCCAGTCGGTTCTCAATACATAGCAATCTATTATTCCTTGCATGTCAACCTATATAGATTACAAATTTTAGAGTCTCTGAGTCTGTAATTTGTCTAATTTGTTATATTAACCATTAAATACTACAAGTATAGGCACAGCATTGGGGCATATTGCAATGCAAATAAGTTGGTTAATATATCTGATTGAACATGCAGATAGATTTTTATTCTGGCAATGTGCCATAGTGTTCTCCCCTTGATGAATAAAATTATGTTGCACTAGGACACAGCTGTGCAAGTTCAATGGATTAACTCAAAAGACCGATGGGCAGATAGTGTGATTAACTCATTGAGCACCAGTGCTCTAGTGCCCTTGACGAATAAAATCATTTGGCATTAGAATAAAATTGTAATAGCTGTACTGTACTACTTAGCACATTAGGGTGGAATGCAACTTAACCCACTCAATGGCATTGCTCCCTAATACACCCTACTTTAATTTATTGTTTTACTCGGTCTAATGCCATGCAGACAATTTTACTTGTCAAGGGGAGAGTGCATGCTGACCCTTAATATATGGGCTAACGGTTAATTGCAGGCTGGGTTCTGTTTGTCAGGCATGGCGGGTTTAGCCCATTATGTTTTGCCCAGATGGGCATTGATCAATAATACTGTAAGTAATTATTAGTTATAATATGCATGAAATATAAGCCAGATGAACTGAAAGCATGACTGACAAACAAGATTGTCAGATTATGGAAACCTAGCCTGCGAACAGGCTCTCTTTGAACTCTCAATTCAAAGAGCCTGTTCGCAGGCTAATGGAAACCTAGCTCACACTGCCAAATATTTTGTGTTGTAAGAATATTAGTTGTCAGCCAGGATCATTGCCCTGATTTTGCAGGATTTTTACAAGATCTTGATAGGGGCCAGTTCAGAATGGAATCCCTGTGTCTCAAATGCTAATATTATTCAGACATACAGAAATCTGATGAGTGTATTCAGAGACAGGGGAGGGTCATACTCAGCCCATCCAAAGATATTATTACAGTATATGGCTATTCTATATTTATTTAATCTGCTATGACTGGGTTGAAATTCAGGCCTTAAAATATCGGTCTGTCATGGACATTATCTGACCCATTCGTGAAATTGTCTGACGTAGAGAGGAAACCACCGGACATTCTGTCCGACCTAAGTGAAACTGAGGTTTATTGTTTGTCCGACCTGAATGTATTTGTGTCCGACCTGAATGTATTTGTGTCCGACCGAACTGACTAGCTTTGTCGAACGTAAATCAAAATGTAGCCCAGTCTCTGGACTAGAGGCTTGTATGTTAAATGGAAAATCAGAGTACTATTGTATAAAAGGTGAACTGGAAATGCTGTTTTAACGTAGACGAGCGCGGGGCGGCGAGCGAAATGGTGAAGTGGAAAACAGGCTTAAGTTGTCGAAGTCTTTTTTAATACTGCTGTTCTGGAAAGCAAGTTAATTTTGGCTTGGAAATAAATATGCAAGAAACTAATTATTTAATATCTTTACAATATTTACGTTCATAATCAATCAGTGCATTTGTGCTGGTATTCATTTGTGTCATTTAGACTTATTTCGGAGTCAAAACTGAACTGAAGGTCATCGGACATATGTCCGACCCAAACTCAACGTCATCGGACATTTTGTCAGACGCGGCCTTGCAAAAGATATTTTAAGGCCTGCAAAATTGTTGTGTGTTGTTGTCAAATCTTCCCCAGAATGCAGAAAATGCTCTACAGTCAGTAGATTTCAAATTTCAAAATGTCCAGGGGTGGTCACATGTATGCCGCCGGAGTTTAGACACACCTGCATGGGGTTAGTTTAGCTATACCCCCAAAACAAAAATCTAGTATATATACTGCCTTGTAATGGCTATCCCTGACTCTAGGTTTTGAATTTGGCTCAATAACTAATGTAGCCTAGTCTACCTTTGAAGCTAACAGCACCAGGCCCTGAGGCCCAGGCGAGAGTGAGCTCCGCACCCCCATACGGATTTGGGGTTGACGCGTAACTCTTAGAGCGCTTATTTCCACCATGAACTCGAAGATAGCCCATTAGGCCACAGAGGTAACACTGGTCCATTGCTTCTTAACTCGGTACATGCATGTAGCATTCTTTTAGTGACGACTCTCATAATGTTACAGGCGACATACAGCGTGTTCAACCGATTCAGCAACCACCTGCATCGCAAACAATCGCTTCTCTTACTAATCATTTCTTTTACTAATCAACATTAATATAATGAAAATTAAAAATACAGTTATTATACCAATGAGGGCAGGCCTAGCAAATTGCTCGATTTTTAGTAGAATCTGCCTGACCAAAATTTGACTGCAGGGGTCGTACAGGCGGAAGAAAATTAGGCAGACGGACAAAATATTTGCCCGCCGTTGATGGAAATTGCCGACATTTTCATTGGTTCATTGAAAAATGAATAGAAGGAACTGATCTCTTATAGAGTACAGATACAATTATTTATAGTAATTTTGGAAAACGTAAAAATTGCAATTTCCGTACTATATGGCAATTTCCATACTATACCCATACGAAAATGGGATTTTCCTACTATTTCCAACGAAGATCCATACTATTTCCGTAGTATACATTTTGAAAATAATACCGCACCCTGGGAGTTTGTCAACTCTACTGTCTTCTTAATTTCTGTTTTAGATTCCAGGACATTCCCGAGTCCGACCACTCACATCATTTGCACCAGAAAGGAATGCTGTTTCGTCAACCAGTGACAAAAGACAAATAACTGCAAGGCCAAAAACATCACAAGCTCTTCATCGGAAACAAACCACAGACACCGACGCACAGTAAGTTTTTACATGAACGGTTCGAACGATTCGTACGAATCTCGGATATCAAGCTGAGCTGTTTTATGGAGCTGCGATTAATTTGATCGATTTCAAGTCAGGGTGTATAGACCCATTGCACTGACGTCGCAAATCCTTAGAGTGTCCTCCAGATGCTCCCTGACAATATCTGTTCAGGTACACACAGGGCGAAAAAACAGATTTGCACTAGGCTTTGCAACCCGGTGCAAAGGTGCCATTGCCGTAATCGCATCAAATTGGCAAGGTTGCAAATATTTTGGCAAATTTAGAAACCAAATTATGGACGAAAATACCCACAAATTCACTTGTGCAAATAAAAGTTAATTTGAGCCAAATTTATCCTATACCCATTCCCTCTCAAAAAAGAGAATTGTATTTACCAATATGAGGCTAAAAATTTATTTACCAATTTGCTTTCCAAATTTGAACAAAATTTGCACAATAGCAAATTTGATGCGATTACGGCAATGGCACCTTTGCAGGGGGTTGCAAAGTTGGAGCAAATCTATTTTTTCGTCCTGTGACAACAACCACATATAGCGGAAAAATGAACCATTTTAATAAAAAATTATTATAAAGTTTTGCAAAATTTGCTTTGTTTACAAAAGTTATATTATGCATGGATTGCTAATTTGTCCTCCAGATGCATCGTCACCGGCGCTGTGACGTCATGTGCAATGGGTCCATATGGTTACTGGAGTAGGGAAACTCCACCCGTCTCATTTTGGAAGGGTTCAATCATCCCTATTTCGGGAAAAAATAGGACTGATCATGCTGTCGATATACTCTTATTTTGAAGACAATAGACTTTACCGTTTATTTACGTTTGAACCAATACCCTCGTTTTTGTGTCGGGTATTTACTCGTGTTTCGTTCACAGTAGGGTTAAGAACTTACTTGCTATTGGGCTTAACATCCACCAACGGGGAACCAAATCGTGAAGGAAACATGGGAATATAACCTTCATGTGCGTCTATCTTGCAAAAACTGGCAAACACTAAAACGAAGCATTTGGGTTAAAAATGAATAAACGCGATAAGGTGTATTTTGCCCATGGCGAATCATGCATCACTAGGGTGGTTGTTCGTTTAGAATAGATGGTCATGATGGCCAATTTCTGCGTTTTGACGTTGAAATCGTGCCAATTGGATAACAAAATATTGCAAATACAAACGTTTCTACTTCACTCAATCCCTCTTTCCCTTTCTTACATTTCTCCCGTTCCGTTTTCCTCATTTCCTCTTTTTAGGTTAGTTTTCTTTCTTCAAGCTCCTGTATACACGCCTGGTCCGAATTTGATATTCGACATTGCATGCTATTATCCCAAATAATTACTACACGTGTAGTTCTTTGAATTCATTCCTGTTCTGTGCCAATTGTTGTGCAGTCTGCAGACTGACCTAACTACAGCGGTACTCTTCCGTGTACATTTCTGTAATCTGAACTATTAAATAAGCACAAACTTATCTCATCATGGTAAATGTGGCAAAAGTTATAGCCTATGCAATATGAGTCCAGTTTGCCGGGGAGCTTACCTGAGTGCATGGATAAATGATTCTTGTGTGCCTATCTTGTTTTTTCCGATCTAATACCCCGTCTCGGTGGGACGACATTATGTGAACATGGCGTTTTCGAAATACTTTTTGTTGTAATTAAACAGACTGCACCTTGTATTATGATACATGCATAAAAAATAATTTTGGATTTTGTCATGGCCCCTATTGGCCCCTCAGCCTTGTTTTCGTGTTTAAGCTTATTTCCACATTTATTGGTCATTTATACATGTGTTGAAGAAGGATGTTCTGCTCCTCTGACCATAGCCCGTGAGAAACAAACTTAAAATCCATTCCATTTAAGGTGGTCCTAAGTTGAAAACGGTGTTAGTCGTGACGTAATTACTGGAAAGATCTATATTTTAATAGTATTGCCCGTAAGAACAACCCCCCCTGTCAGGGACCTTAGCCCCGTCATCGGGGAATTCTTGGCGGTTCCCCAGTTGTCACAGTAAAAACCTGGCTGAAGAGATTTAGTACAACTGCTACAGTGACTTTCCGGTACCAACTTCCACTGAACACCGCGTTACTGCCTACTGATTATGTTTTAAAGTAATATTCTGCTTGTTTGTAATAGGAAACATTTGCCAAACAAAACGCAGAATGAAAGTCAAACGTTGGAGAATATTGGTTCAGATGCCAGGCGGAAGACGAATGCTAACAGACCTTCATCGCACATTGCTAACCGTCATAATGCAGAAAGAGACCGAAGTATTTCATTTGGCAGTGATTCAGCAGGAATTCGAAAACACCGTGGTAGTAAATCCACAAAAGGTATAGATGCATCACGAAGTTTTTTTTCTTTTTGCATGTGTCAGGTATTTCGGGCTCAAGTTGACCTGTCAAGGCATAGAAGGGAATCAATTTACAATTACCACCATTGTCTTAAAGAAAAAATGCTATTGTGTATGAGCGTACGTCATCATTCATGTTGCCGTTGTATTTCCCAAACTCACTGTTTCAAACGGCAACAGGAAGGGATTCACTAGGAACAATCGCCACTTTATCATCTTTGCTTTGCTTGCCTTAGGTTACATTACTTCCACATTAATCCGTTTTCGAATCCCTTCCTTTTTTATACTTCGAAAACGCATACAAATATCTGGATCTACACTAGCATTTTCGGATCTTTTTTTACCATCCACACTAGCACTTAGAAAGCAAATCTTATTTTCGATCCTTATTTATTCATGTCATTTATTGATCATTTTATGGTCAGTTCCGTAAAATATCACAAGAACATCAGGAAACCTTTTACGGAGACAGAGGCAAATTTATCCAGGTTTGACCTAAAAGCTTCGCATATAATAGTGCTGCTAGTGGCTTACTGTAGCGGTCACGCATGATCGTGTTTATGACGTTCGAGTTTTTGAAATATCTTTGTTTTTGGCCGTCCACATTGACCCAATATACTGTACCTCCGTTTTCAAAAGTCTCCAATTTCAAAGCCGTTTTCGAAAAGCCTTGTTTTCATTGAAGAAGGTATCCGTTTTCCATCGTATTAGTGTGGACGATCGGTAGAAACGCATACAAAACGAAAACGGACTAATATGGACAGGACCTTAATATAGACCTTAAGCATAAGGATGTCACATGGCGCTATGCGCGCGAGGAATCCTGGTATTAGTGGTCATGACGGGAAAACGATCCAAGATGACCACTGTCGTACTCGTACGTGAATGTGCTGCTGTTTTTTGTTGTCTTGTAAAGTCTGTTGAAGCCAATGAAGACCCTAGCTAGTTCTTTTCAAAACTCTTGCACGAGTATTCAGAGGTTTGACAGTAACAACAACTCCACTTTCATCGACCAGTACGAGTAAAACAAGTGATGGTTTTACGTATTGTGTTCGTGGATGTTTAGGCTACAAACAATGAAGGAAATCCCGAGCTTTCCTTTTAGAATTTTCCAAATGAGAAAAAAGTGTGGAATAAATTTAATTGCCTGCAAAGATTTCTCTCCAACAACATACCATTGAGCATGTGTTCTTTGCATTTTTCAGGAGGACGTAAAACCTACATGAACCAGTTGCCATATTTGAATGTTCCAAAGCCTTACAACAACGAATTATCGACTAGCAGTAAAAGCACAGAATATAACTCTTGTATATATAGCAGGATATACTTTGGTATTTTTTTATTGTTCATGGTAAAACAACCAGCAACACGTTAAACCACCAGTTTTTTCTCGTACTATATTCGATGAAAGCAGACTGTTGCCGTTCCTTTCAGGGCTGTCAAACCTCTGAATACCCGTGCAAGAGTTCTGAAAAGAACTAGGATCTTCATTGGCTTGAACTGCCTTTAAAACACGACAAAGAACAGCAGCACAGTCACCTTGGGCAGAGGCCATGTTGGATTGTTTTCCCATCCTGTATACTAAGAGAAGAATTCTCCGCATGCATCACGCCTAACCTTGTGACGTTATTGCGCATAAGGTTGAGGATTACCACCGAATTAGCGTGCTTGCTTGAATATCATGCATGCCAAGCTCGTGCTAGAATGTAAGCCAAGCACGTCGCGGTCACATTCAGAAAAGTATTGCATGCTTGTTTGCTGTAGTTAACAGATGCATGACTATATCTAATAATCTAAATGTCCATTAATTAATTAAATTAAAACTATATTCTTGGGATATCCTAACAGTTTTGGGTATTACAGTATGTACAGTAGTGTATTTTGGCTAGATGGAGAATGCTTAGATATCAAAATGACATGTTCAAATTGACTATCTATTAGCTATAGTGTACCAGTTGACCGGCCCGCTTCCGTACTCCTTGTAACTATGTACCATACATCATCGTACATGCATGTACAAGTGGATTGTAAGCTATCGAAATATTCGTTCCTTTAATTTAATTTGTTTTATCTTTAGAGTTAAAAATCAATATCAGTCAAAGTAAATCCTCAATAAGGTCATCCGGTGCATTTGATCCATCAAATTTCAATCCAGTTCAACGAAAAGTAGCTTGGCAATCTGATTCAGATGTTGTAAGCACTCTATCAGAGAACCATGATGACGAATGTCTTAAAGACAGTTTTCAACCACCGATGCTTGGCACTGAAGATAGTGGAAGTGAATATGATACTGATCTTGAAACAGAACCTCCAGGTATGTAGAACAGAATTTAACAGTGGAGAAGTTAATTAGTATAGGAAATTACACGGTTCGAGAAGTATTAATAAAAAATCGTACGCGTGTTTGGCGAAATATTTATAATGCCGCGAGTGCGTAGCATGCACAAGCGGTACTATAAATAATTCGCCAAACGCAAGTGTGATTTTCCATTAATACTTCGAGAACGGTTTTTAACCAATCAGAATCGAATACATTGACTAAAATAATATTAAGGAAGTAGCTTTTGAAATGTAATAATAAACAATAATTATAACATATACTAGAATTTTCTGTACTTTTTCTGCGCATTTGACGTACTTACTGTAGCTTCTTCAATTTGGCGCTATCGTATACTGCCATAGGAAGCTGAACAGGTTTATACTTCCATGAAAACGTGCAGTAGATGCTGTACTACATTCATTTGGTAAACTTATTTAAATATTTCAAGCACAAGCTATGTAATATCAGTGAGCTCGACAATATTATATCTGGAGCGAGAACTCGAGTTTTAATTTCCGCCAAAAATGGCGGAAATTGAAGAGCTATAGGAAGTCAACCCAGTCCCTTTCCGAAGTTTCGTATTTCTACTGCTATTTAAAGACCACAAAACTTGATCTGTTCCGTTATGTTCCGTTAGAAAAAGCTGGAATTACCTGGGAAAATGGTACAGTAAAAAATCTGTTCGGCTAAAAAACGAAAAAACCTGTTTAGATAGGAAGTAAAAAACGTAATAGCTATTAGATGTCAATTCCGCCATCTTGACTTGTGTGATTTTAACGGAAAAAATCGAGGAAAAAGTTTATGCAAATCAGGATAATTAACAATTAGACAACGAGGCCGAGTTGTCTATGAGCGAATAGTCAACGAGGCGAAGCCGAGTTGACTATTTGCTCATAGACAACGAGGCCGAGTTGTCTAATTATTTTAGTATAAACTTTAACATTAATTTACAACTAGGCTGCAAACACAATACAAAAATACACAAAAAAACACATTATAAAACCATTAAAGGTAAACAAATATTTTATATCGTAGCCAATCAGAAGGCACGAAATGTGATAGCCTACGAGTAGGTTTATACTAATAATAATTAATAAAGAAAATTCAAAAGAAATCAATGTCTAACGAGGTGTTCTTTCCATGTACTATACAAAATTAGTATAAACCTACTAGAAGGCTATCACATTTCGTGCCTTCTGATTGGCTACGCTACTAGTAGGCTATTAGTGATAGCCTACTAATAGAAAATTCAAAATGGCGGAAAATTCGCGTTTTGCACTTTTGCCGAAGTGTCTGATGATTTTTTGGACGCTTGTTGAACAATTCTGTACTAAACCCCCCGAAAAAAGCAACAAAAATATGGAATGGCAATTTTTAAGGGTAAGAAAATAGACAAAATAACATACACTCAATGAAATTTTAAAATTAAAACTGAATTTTGTAAAACATTTTACGCGAACAAAAACTAAAATATTTGTTTACCTTTAATGGTTTTATAATGTTTTTGTGTATTTTTGTATTGTGTTTGCAGCCTAGTTGTAAATTAATGTTAAAGTTTATACTAAAACAATTAGACAACTCGGCCTCGTTGTCTATGAGCAAATAGTCAACTCGGCTTCGCCTCGTTGACTATTCGCTCATAGACAACTCGGCCTCGTTGTCTAATTGTTAATTAATGAGTTTTACAAATAGTTGCCATGGTTCCAAAGGTTTATTTTCGTTGTATATATACTGTTAGAAAATGCGAGCTGTATAAATAAACTTCAGGTTGAAAGCGGCAATATAGCCTCGCTATCGTACAACGACATCCAATTAACAACCAACCAATTAAAACACTTGACTTTTGAAAAGGTTTGAACTGGACCAATCCGAGAACATTTTTGTTATCATCCAATAAGGAGACAGAATCAGAATCGCACCCCAAACTTAAAACCATTTGACGAGGTGCAGTCAATCAATTGCCGCTTTCAAACAGAGTTTCCCTTCGCATTTTCTAGTGTTATATTCAATGAAAATCCTCTGGCTCACAAATAATAAATAAAATATTTCTCTCTTTTTCAGCTGCTCCAAAACAGTATGACTCATCAGGAAAATACACGTATCTTAAAGTATGCAAGCAGGAAGGTATCGTAAATGTACTGACTTTTAGAAATCTTTTTAGAAATTTTATTTAAATCCAAAAAAGGAAAGGTTTTATTATAATTGTAAGATCGAATGTATTTCCATCCGGCAACTCCAAAACATACAACGGTATTTCGATTACATGATGCTTTTCTTGGGAGTATATACGTTTTATTTTATTATTGTAGTCAAGTGAGGCCATTTGAGTTTCGAAGTCGATTCAGATCGCGCTTGAAATCTCATGGAATCCGATTTTCTAGGTTTTGAAATCGCATCTCATACTCATAACTCTTTTCTCAGTAGAAAATTAATGAAGAACCAGCCCTGACACTGAACTGTAGTTTTGATCCAGTCCTAAGACTTGATCAATAAATATAATTTAGTCAGTGTTGGGCATTATCGTGCATGTCAGCGAACTAAAGCAATATGGTTGGCTAATATAATTGGCCGGAATTAAGGTTTTTAATTTTTTTTCTCTATGAAGATTCTCACTATACTGTATCGAAATTAAGATGTGGTGTTGAGCAGCCATCTGTACTGAATTTATTGGGATGCATGGGAAACAGTCAAAACACAAAGAATGAAAGCTACAGCGAGAAGGATTTAAGAATACTTGATATTAGCAAAAATTCAGTTTTGAAAAATGGCCTTTGAGCAGGGCTAGAAGTAGAGAAAAAATATGGCCTGCCAGTTTAAATTTTTTGGCAGGTGAAATAAATTTTAGCCTGACATTTTTATTCATGTACTGCCAAAATGGCGATGTCTCATATAGGAGTCATATAATTGTAAAAATCAATGTTTTCATGATATGCATTGAAAAATGGCCTTTGGATATTCTGATTGGTTCCCTCAGCAGTACCTCTGAGCCAATAGTTACTGCTCTGAGCAGTAACTATTGCTCTTCCCAAAAAAATGGCTGAACGTCAGACGGATTCTAAATTATTTATGCAAATTATATTCATAAAATAAATACGTGAATTCATTGTAATTATAATTAAAACTTTTCCAACACTGAAATTTTACTAAAACAATTAGTCGCCTCAGTTTTGACTAGAGTAGTTGTTAAATATGGGGCGAAATTCTCTTGAAGAACTAGCTATTTACTTTGAAAAGGAAATATTAAACCACAATCTTCGTGACAGCTCAACTCAAGCACTATACTTTTTCCAAAAAACCACGTTCGAATAGTTTGAAAAAGAGTTTTAAAACACGCGTATGAGTGTTTTATCATATTTAAAATGCGAGTGCGCAGCACGAGCATTTTAGATGTGATAAAACACGACTATACAAGTGTTTTGAATAGCTTCAAACACGACTACAATAGATGTCGTCTCATTAGTATTTCTTTATATAAAGAATACTAATTAGGATGGACTTTTATATAAAGAATTCTAATGAAGATGATCAGTTTTAACAGGTATAAAGCCTCTTCACGTGACATATTATGGTTGACAAGATTTGCCAATAAGCTTATGAATTATTAATGAGTGCTTGAAATATATAGAATTTTATATTTGCATGCTCATTCCTTACTATTTTTAAACTTGTAATAATTTGTTGTATTACAAGCCCATTGTGGAAATGGACATTAGCTGACAATGTTAACGTGGTTAAATAAAGTTTATCATCATCATCATTATCATCACCCAACAAGAATACACGTCTTTCAAATATTCTGATTCAACATACAATATATAATGAACTAAACAAAGTACGTAGTAGAGTAAAGTACATTGCAGACATAAATGTTGTTTTCTCAGAATATGGTATAAATAAATGAGCTGACTGCAGGAAGTATAGAATCAATTAAGGTGGCAACACGAATATTCTAACTTGTCCTAATTGGATAAAATAATAGGGTTTTTTTTCAAATTACAGTTATTGTAGTTACTTTCGATCAAGTTCATCATTTGAAGGTTGTATCTTAGAAATACAGTTCATCTGCCTCACAACATAATTTTTTGCTCATATTCGTAAGACTCTTTATCTAGGATTTCGTCCACAAACCATCAATTTGAGGTCATTTTCATTTTTCTGCCTAAGTTTCATTTTTCTGCCTAAGCGTCATGCTCATTTTGCACATAAGGAGCACACATGCACTCTGTCTTTAAGAGTAGAGAGGTGGGAATTCTCTTTAAACATCCCTTTTTAAAAGCCTGAAATACTTTTGACATAATTTCTATACTTCGGACGAGTTGAAATATAGGTAGGTGTCGCCATCTTAAGTGAATCTAGAAGGCAAGTACTGTAGTTGGTTGTTTTGATAATTCAAATGTCAATGATTAAACGATAGGATAATCATTTTATGTAGTATAAAAATCTGAAACTTCTGATCTATCAAAGCTAACTTTGCAACACCACAAAACATAGACGGGGACTTTTAACACTCTTGCCTTTCAAGTCGTGTTCAATCTTTGGTCCGACCTCTAACTGGAAAAAATTTTGAAAATCGATAGAATGGAAATTGTATGGACCTTTGTTGGAAATAGAATGGATTTTTGATTATCCATAATAATTATATATTTCCATACTCTGGATATAGTATCGAAATAGTATGGATATACTACGCATTTAGTATCGAAATAGTATGGATATATGTACCATTTAGTGGTGCAATTGCAAATCTCAGAGTATGGACTTCACACTTTTTTCCCAGTGTCTACTGGAGAAAAGCTACTTTTACATTGACATCAGTAAATGGTCAGACCTTTGCGTCCTCACGGAGAAGGACGTTAAATGGTAGGTACAGTACCTCGGATCTCCAATCAGTTTGGCAATAGCTTGTTGGGAAGTCCGCTCACCAATGAGTGAGAAAGCCAATAAACCCAATAAAGTCAATAAACTCAAAAACTTCTATAATCCTTTAATTTAGGCGACAAATGTTTGATATACGTATGTTAGCAACAAAATATGTATGTTTACTTTGTATCTTTTTCAGATGTCCTTCCAGTGTCCTC
Source organism: Paramuricea clavata (assembly GCA_902702795.2). Lineage (NCBI taxonomy): Eukaryota > Metazoa > Cnidaria > Anthozoa > Malacalcyonacea > Plexauridae > Paramuricea > Paramuricea clavata. The sequence continues at coordinate 32,656 of CACRXK020001653.1, forward strand.
ATTACAACCGAAATTCGAGGAGAAGGAAATGGCGATCAAGCACAGAAGTCTTGGTTCGAAGGGAGCATTACCTCTCGCTAAATCATTATTGGTAGGCTATAACTTGATTTCGCTTACTTGATTCTACGTTAATTTATTTGAAAACATGTATAGGTAATAAGTGCGGTATTAATTCAACGGCTACGACTGCATGGGGGTCATCAATAATTATCAACATCTACACAAGCGTACAAACCTTACGCTGGGGGGAGGAGAGAGTTAATGACCAATGGATTTTGTCAAAATGTCGATGATGGACGTTATCATCACCATTCCCTTTGTTCAGTATTTAAGAGTACGCTATAGGAGGGATGATAGAGGGGTGATACTGAAGAGCGCTGTGCGATTGTGAAGCATGATGCAATTATGGGCAACCCCTTACTTTTTCTATTAGTGATTAACCTGATTAAATATATTAAAGTAAAAAGACAATTTGGGTACACTATCTGAGGGTGGTATTTAATTATTGTTCTAATGTAATGTAATGTAATGTAATGTAATGTAATGTAATGTAATGTAATGTAATAGAATAGTCTTTAATTGTATAAGCCATATCATGGGATTACCTTATTTGTGTACTTGAATGGCAAGATTTCCCTTTTGTATTTGCTAAATTACGGCATGCCTTACTGCACGCTTGTTTTTCTAATTGTCGTCTTTATGTGCAGTTTCATTCATAATTTTCATTGCATTCAGTTCAACATTTTTCATAACAAATCCCTGTAAAATCCATGCTCTTTTCATTCAGCGAATATTTACAATCCCTCGGACGTTTGAAATGATTGTTTAGAGCCATATATGCAAAATATTTTAAAATTCACTATTATCTTACATGTAAATCAAATCTGCTTTTTCTGAATTTTCAATTCTGTTTTTAGAAAAATGTTTATGTTGAAAAATTGGACTTATCTGACAATGGTATTGAAGCAATCGGTACTTCATTTATCGCATCTATGCTTGTTGATAACTGTTATATTACACAATTGGTAAGGAGCAAACATACTATGTTATTATATCTTCTGTTAATTGGTTTATTGCACATACATGGAAATTTAGTTTCCACTGTAAATTTTGTACATTTTTAGACCTAAACGAAAATGCAAATACTGTATAAGTTTGCTTTGTAGGGCTCGAACCTGCCGCCCTGCGAGTGCGGTACAGCCCTCTAATCAACTGAACTACGGAGTTTATATTGTCGAGCTCTAACCTCATGCAAGTTCATGTGTCCATTTTTACTCAGAACATTCCAGGAGGTGTTCGCTCACAATATTTTAAACTGGGGATCGATATTCATATTCACCTGAGTACATAACACCAACACACACACAAAATAATCATATACGGTCATGGAATGGAAATTGTATATATGGACCTTTATTGGAAATAGAATGGATTTTGATGATCCATAATAATTTAATATTGTATACTTCAATACTATGGATATAGTATTGAAATAGTATGATATACTATATGGATTTAGTGGTTTAATTGCAAGTTTCATAGTATGGATTTCACATTTTTTTCCCAGTGTTGGTGGTTATCGTAGAAGCTTATTGCGCATAGCATGCGTAAAGCATAATTTGGTGCGTTAGGAGTGGTCGCATTTCGGTGGGTCATCTTGTATGAAGGTTGCATTGAGATAACACTATAGCTATCCACTGGATAGTGACTTTTTAAAGTTTTGTAAAATTGGCGGTTTCTTTATACTGTTCAAGGTCCAGTTGTATAAAACGCATGATTCTGATTGGTTAACTTTCTCACTAGTTATAGGTAATTTTAATTAGCATATACTCCGGAGGTGGAATAGTGTTTTTCGGTTGCTCAGCTCGGGATATCCTTGCACTCTTCACCTCTGGACGAAAACAAAATGGCTTCCCGTTTCGCTTCGGTTATAGAGACGAGCAAATGTTATTACTAATCGAAGCAGCTATATATTCTTTAAAGCTCCATCTACAGTATATAATGAATAAAATTTTAAAAAGCTTATAAATGCTGGTTTGTTTACAACTATCACTGGAAAAAAAATTGAAAATCCATAGAAGGTCATAGAATGGAAATTGTATGGATTTTTATTGGAAATAGAATGGATGTTGGTTATCCATAAAAATTGTATATTTCCATACTATGCATGATATAGTATCGACATAGTATGGATATACTACGGAAATATTTAGAGATGCAATTGCAAATTTCATAGTGTGGATTTCACATTTTTCCCCAGTGTATTATTCGGGAGCTGTAGTACGAATTGTTTTAAAATCATTTTTGTTATTTTTTTCGTCATTTCTGTTTTAATTTGTTATGGTATATGCTAAAACAATTGTTCATCTCCCTGTGGTATCCTTGCACGTTTCACCTCCATTTCAGTGACCTTTTTATACAACCGGCTGCAGAACTATAAATTAAACTATTTTTTATATTAATTGTTGGCCCATACAATATTTTCACAACTTTAAACTTCTGGGGAATAAAAATGTTGTTAAACTTAAATTTGTTAGGGCGAAATTGAGTATTTAAAGGCTTTCTTTTAATCTTTCATTGAATGAAATAAAATCTAAACTTTTTTGACGCTGCATTGCAGGATCTGTCTGAAAATGCGATTGGTGCAGATGGTGGCATACTCCTGGCTGAAATGCTGACGAGAAACCAAATTCTCCGCAAGTTAACGCTACGTTGTAAGTGTTTTTCTCCTTGACTCCACCAAGATAGTATAGACAGTGTCAAAGTTGAAGGAAACTTGCTGAAATTCCCGTAGATAGATTATTTATATAATTACTTTCGCCTGCATGCCGGACATTGTCTTGGAGTTAATTATAATATACAGATCTGCGGTATATATGTCCAAGATGGGATTGATACATTTAAAATATATGTCTAGACCTAGAAAAAGTGTCTAATGGTCCTCAGATCCTGATTTTGTCTTTTTCAAATGTTCCTCACAAGTGCATGAAAACAATGGAAAATTTGACCGTACATTATGCCATTATGTATACAACAACAACAAAGTATACTTGATTGTATGTATGTATGTTACATTTCTCAGATGACAGATAATTAGGAAATATGGTATCATGGCTATAAGTGTGAATTCAGGATCCCGAGAACCCACTTTCTTCCAGGTCTGATTGTCTTCATTCTCTACTTCACAGATTTGCCTCACTGTTGGCTGTTTATGTAATATTTCAAATCTAACTATGAGGACTGGACTAGATTTCAAACCCTCGCAATTTGATAAAGTCTGAGGCGAAGCCGCGAGGTCTGTGTCAAAATGTGAGGACTTGAAACCTATAACCCAGTCCGAATCGGAGGATTTGAAGTGACATCTCATACGAATAAATCAGTCCAAGGACTGAATTAATTTTAATATACTTCACCAGGTATCCTGTATTATCATGTGAGCAAAATAAAGCAATATAGTTGGCTAACTTACTCATCCATTGTTAATGAGTTTGAGATATCGCTTTATAGTACAGTATGTACTTATCGTAATGTTGTTATAATGCTTTGGTATGCAACAGTTTGGAACGAGCTAGATATATAATGGATATATTTTTTGTGACATTGGGCTGGCATGCACATGGCTCCATTCAAGACTCATGATTGACCAATTGCTTGTTAATGTGTAATACTGTAACCTGATTTTTTAGAAGTTGCTGTTTGATTGAATGATTTCATTGTAGACGCTCGAGACATGGTGTGAAAACTCGGCAAATTTCAAACTGTCGTCTATAATAAGCTGCGTTCTCGAGTGAGACCGTGCCCGAGTTTTTCGAAATTTTGCTTATTTCTAGTTCAACAATACGGCTGAGTGATTCAATTAGCCTTTCTCACGCCGCCATTTTTGAGTAGTATTTCAGCCGAAGTCTGCGAGATAAGTCCACATAACAGCGACTTTTTATAATTTTTTGGACGAATGATGGTAAATTTGCTTTGTAAATGGTTAGTTTATTTTGAAAAATCGCTTTTCACATTGTTTGAATTGTCTGCATTGGATAATGAAAATTTGATGCCACCCAAAAATGGCGGATATTCGTCATCGTGAGAAAGGCAACAGCTGGGCATTTTGTACGGAGAATGCGCGAAAAAATCAATATGGCGACATATATTAGGAGTGCTTGGTGGATTTATCTGGTTTTAAAGCTGATAAAACAACATTTCAATGAACAAAAACTTTGTAATATTTAGTGGAAAACATTAAGCTATGCAATCCAAACGTTTTAAATTAAAAATAAGTACTTTTGCTTTATTTTATTGCTTTTTATGCTTTCAAAATAGGCAAGCTCATTTTTTTTGAAAGAATCTAAACTAATATTTTACTCATCATTTGTTTAATCTGAACAGAAATTGATAGAACACTTGGCTACATAAGTTATAAAGGGAAATGGTAGCTGATCTGAAAGATTTCAGTATTCCTGGTACACATTTTAGCAAAGAATGACTGTAATTTTAAAAATTAAATATGCATATCAAAAACAATAGTTTTTATTAGAACAACACATAATAAGTTGTTATTTTCTATTTTTACAAAAACAAGTTTGGAAACAGAATCTAGTCCTCCAGTTTGATGTCATATTCCATTTATTTGGATATTTGAATAAAGGAATGTGAAATAATAATTGAAACTTGTCCAAAATTTGATACCAACACTCAAGTGAACAGATACTATCACCTAAAAATAAAAGAAAACAGAACTTAGATTTGTCATATAATGCTATGAAAAAATCTTAGATACTACAGGCATATAGTTAGCACAATTCTTTAACAAACTCATTAAAATAAGTTAAGTTATGCTATGTATGATAAGAGGATGGCAATATATGACAACATCAAATGTTACCATCTTCAGTGTCCAAAAAAAGTGCCGCGCGCATTTTTCCCAGCATACCCACTAACTTTTCCATGAAGGATGATTAATAAGGATAGTTTTAAGCCATATTTCGGAGAGAGGCAATGGGCAAAATTTTAAGATATTGTTATTTATATGCCATATCACCACATAATTTCACAAAGCAAGCATGCCTATATTCAGGATTGCCGTTAGACTCTTAAAACTGAACAAATCAATACGGCACTTCTTATTTCATAACAACCAATACTTGAACATTTTCAAAAGCATTTTTGCAGCAATTTTTACTGTATAACAAACCAATACAGGAGCAATATCATAAGCATGTGACAACATGACATTTTCACTTCACAAGTGGATTTGTCAATTACAACATCTAGCACATTTTTCCCATGAATAGCTCAGGTTTTAATAAAACAAAGTATGATTTAACTTTCATAAAATATATTTTCTAACGAAAGGCATCCGATCTCAGTTTCTACGAAATTGCAAGAGGAATATGTGTCATTTTCATCAAAATATGTATTTTAAGACACTTATTATTCCAGATGAGGAAGGACAAACAAATTATTGAACATACCTGTGGAAACAACAACAACTCAGCTTCTATCAAGAGTAAAATATGAACAGTTCCTTGTTTCCATACTGCTGTACCCTGCTTCTGAAACTCTGACAATGAGTGAAACATTTCCACTTGTCGCCCATTTGTAAATAAAAATTCTTCATGCGATTAAGTCGTTATATCGTTGCGTACAAGCACTACAACTTAATCTTTCAAGAAACACTTCATTTTCCATGAACAAACCAGTAAAAGAGGACAAAAAATCCTCTCACAATGCATATTTTCAGCGTTCGAAGAATCAAAATGTTTGTTAAAGAAATGCGCCCGCAATATTTAGACAGCGACAACAGAATGCCCAGCTATTTAGATAGGCTATTTAGCCATTCCGAAGTTGATGAGTGGACTGGGGACGAGCGTTAAAATGTGCCCAAATTAAGAAATGAACCAAATCACTAAAAAGATCACCTCAAAATTAGTAAGTGTACAAAGGTTGAAGACGTTTACGTGAATACCCTTCGAATAATAAGCTTTCGAAAATCGCGATATTTACTATGAAATTAATATACAGTAATTTTTGGTTTTGGGGACGCGCGTCCCAAAAACAGTACTAGTCTTTTAATCAGTAATTTCACAATTTTCGAAAGCTTATTATTCGAAGGGTATTCATGTAAACGTCTTCAAACTTTGTACACTTACTAATTTTGAGGTGGTCTTTTTAGTGATTTGGTTCATTTCTTAATTTGGGCACTTTTTAACACTCGTCCCCAGTCCACTCAACAACTTCGGAATGGCTAATGAGGTGATGCTATCAGTGGATGATTGCTTTACTATGCCAAAGTTCTTCACCGCACTATGATTCCATTTCCCGAACCGAGCGCTTCCTTGGAACAATGTGCCTCCTCTTTAAACTATCTATTTCCAGATCATGAATTGTAATACCTCAACTATGCAATGTTATTATTTGTAACATAAATATTGTATTCTTGCATTTCTTTCAGCGAATCATTTAACAGATCGTGTTGCCAAGCGTTTTGCTGAATCTCTTCGTGAAAACAGAACATTAAGGCATTTAGATCTGAGTCACAACGAGATTGGCGAACAAGGAGCAGTGTTTCTTGGAGCTGGACTGGTAATTGTTAAATAATTATTTCACGATCGCTGATCTCAAAATATACTGGATGGCGCAGTTTGTTTGCCGGTCAGATCATGAAGCCAGTTAATTATACCGGGCGGGTTATGTAAAACTTTGCCGCCTAGTTGTTTGCCTAACTGTCAATGCGAGTGTGACTCTCTTTCCCCATGAAGACTACAAGTATAATCATGACATGTTTGTTTTGAACGCTGCAAGTAGTACAGTTATATGAAATGGCAACAGGGCCGTCGCGATCGGGGGGGGGAGGTGCTTCACCCCACCCCCCACCCCCCCAATAATTTTCGCAAGTCGCAATCGTGAAATCGGCATTCAGCAAATTGTAAAAGTTGAGAACGAAGGCGTTAGATAAAGCGATAAATTTTGGATTTAAAATAATGGTTTGTGTGGCCTTATGCCAAAACAATCTAAATGTATTTCTAGTAATAGTATTAGTCTTTTATTTGTCGAAAATCGACGGGAGGCTGAAATGTGAAACTAAAACTGTCTGTACCAGTGTGGGTAGTACCAAAGTGAAAATGTTGTGCTGAGTGGTTATAACCCATGTTTTCAGGCTAACACATCAACAGTTCCTAATCCTCGGGCATGTTCTTCGAAAAGACTAAAACTTCAGTGTCTTGAATGTAATTCGATTTTTGACGACGATTACCGTAAGAGGCACGACCAAACTTGCCATAAGGGAAAGCGAGTGCGAGTAGTACACAAAGACGTACCGGCTAATCCGTTTGAGGCTGCAAAGCGCGGTCAAAGCCAAATAGAGTATTTTGAGGCGCAGGATCCTCAAAAAGACTTCACAGGCACAAGAGAAGAAGACCAAGAGAAAGACGAACCATGCCGTAAGAACGGACTTGTCTTCTTTAGTTCTTTAGCGAAATTACTGTTAACTCTGATCAGCCTACAGTTTGGAAAGACATACCGCATGCAGTGATCGGTATCATCGGTTGCATATCCGTTTTACTCGCTTAAAATTTAAACGCTTGGAAAATCGGCTCAAAATACCAGCTCAAAATACCAAAAACAGCTCAAAATACCAAAAAATTATAAATTGTCTATTTGTCGCCTGGGGATAAAAAAGGTCAAATTCATCAAATTGTCATGAAAATATTGAAACAAAATATCAATGCAATCACATGCAGATACTCGGATAACTTTGCTGACTTTGCGGAGCTGCGCGTCTGCACCACAGTCTAAGACACTCGTTACTCAAACTATGCACACACGGTAACGTTTCTGAGCGTTTTTGGTTGTAATGCGTTTCTGAAACTGAAAGTACCATTTTCACGTTCTGTTTACACGAAGACGTATGAAAACGACGTCAAGAAGCAAAAACGTTTCAAATAGTGGAAACGATGCCAAAGATTCATTTTCTACGTCTGAAACGTTTGGTCGTTTTGGCACTTTGTTATCGTCTGAACAAGAAAGTGGAAGGCGAAAATGAAATGCCATATTTGAATTTGAATTTGAAAACGAAGACTAATGTTGCGACAAAAATGATCAATGTGAACAAGGCGCCTAAGCGCTAAATTTGAAAACCCCACTGCAAAAACGCTCAAAAACGATACCGTGTGCACATAGACATACGCCCGTATTCTAAAAGCTCACTCACACTCATTGAGTGGAGGTTCAATCTGAGCCTCTCTTGAATGTCAATGCTGTTTTTGAATAGCTGGAGGGTGAGTTGTCACCGAGTAAGGTATGACACTAGCCCTCCAGCTATTCAAAAACAGCTTTAATTAACACTCAAGAGAATCTCAGATTGAACCTCCACTCATTGAGTGTGAGTGAGCTTTTAGAATACGGGCGATAGTCGCAGTCTCGATTCAGGACTTATTTAAAACCGCTATGTTAATTTTTTCAGCTTTATATGTTTAATATAAATAAATTAAAATAATACTTCTATATTTGAAAACAAGCGCACGAAAATAAATAGTTTTGTTATCGCGGGTTCATGTTGAGCTGTGGTTGCAGTTATTGTGTTCTTCGATTTCGTGAATCGTGACCTTATATATGTTTGTTCTTATAGAATGTGATATTTTATATATAAAGAAACCTGATTGCTTTGTAGCAACAACCCACGAACAGGCATCCATTTCAAACAAGAGCCATATTGGTGTCCCTTATTACTAGGACATCATTATGGTTCTCATGTTTTTTAAGTTTAGATATAGGTAATGAGAACTATATTGGTGTCCTAGTAATAAATTTATGCCACAATAGTCCCTAAATGTTAGATAAAAAATGTAGTGTGAAATATGATAGTGTGATGGCCTGGTGTTGTTTGCACAATGTATGCTTGTGAAAAAATGTTGTATTTGATAAAACTGAGATAAAAAAGATAAAAAACTCACTTGTATATGTATAAATGTGAACCTATAAGAAATATAAGTGTAGGTGTAGACTTGTGGAACATACAATTGGAGATGCGTGTGTGAAATTGTAACGGAAAATATCCTGTGGTGTAAAAATTTTGATCAGACCCAAAGAGTATGATCGCGCTGTACTAAAAAGCTTGTATGGAGGCATGTAAAATATATAAAGCGAGAGAAGGAGATAGTCGTGTGTGTAAAATTCAGTATCCCTGTACGCGGCGTTTCGTCCTTCATGGACTCGTCAGCAGGGATTGGGGTTGGCACATGTATAAGAAGGATAGAATACAGAAACAGATTTGGATTACAGAGTGAATAAACATAAAATAGCAAAATATGTGTATGGTTATTGTGAAATAAATGTAAAGTATAAAGTGTCTTACCAAATCCGCTGTTATTTTTTGTCAAACCAACACGTTGGGCCATTGTATGCAGCTGTAATTTCAGTTTTATGTGTGATGGTGCCATATAAGGAGTAGGATCAGGGATGGATTTACTATTTTTCATGATAAAGCAAAAACAAATAATAGAGACAAAAATGAGATACAGTAATTTGAGTAATAACTTGATGATAAGCGAACTGTGAACAACAATTACAATTCAAGTACAGTGGTCAAGCAAGACTTTTTAGTAGTCAAGCAAAGTGCTATTTTTCATGATAAAGCAAAAACAAATAATAGAGACAAAAATGAGATACAGTAATTTGAGTAATAACTTGATGATAAGCGAACTGTGAACAACAATTACAATTCAAGTACAGTGGTCAAGCAAGACTTTTTAGTAGTCAAGCAAGTTGATGGGCGGGTGGCACACATGATCGACACAACTCGGCACCAGAGCTAGTAGAGCACCCCCCGACTACCAGATGATCATGCTGGATCCATCCCTGAGTGTAGGATAGACTGACCTGAGTTGCTACCATTGTTGTGAGTGAACTCGCGAATGCCGTTGGCAAGATTACTCATGATTATTTATATAGAGTTTCTCACTAGTAAGTAAACGGGGTGGCGACGGCAAAATCGAAGCCTTCAAGCCTGCTCCCATCCGTGGTCTGTAGTCTATAATCGGATATCGTAAAGTGAATGTGCATGCTCCAAGGCAGTGAAGGCTCAGCACTGTAGTACTATATCTGGTTCATTCGTTATTAGATGGGCGTTAACACATTAGCCATATTCCTTTAAATACTTGGCTAACTGTATCACTGCGTCTGATGCATAAAACGAAATGCTCACTTCGCAGATGTATTTGTTTGTATATTTCAGGCAATAAACTATGGACTAAAACATCTTGATCTAAGCTGGAACTGCATACGTGGGAAAGGAGGAGTAGCGATTGCTCAAGCTATGAAGGTATAATATATTAAAGTTCTGGATGATGAAAACATCAGGAGCTCCTTTGCGTTAAATGATGAGCTATTGCATTTGCACTCTATAAAACTATATGCAATGGTTTGGGGCTAATCCTTCCTTGCACAACGGCTCAATTGATTTGCGATCGCCATTCGTGAATCGGCGGTCGTTTACTGAAGCGGTCGCTTGGCTAGCGCGTTGCATGCAGTGGCCGTTACCGCTGAGTTACAGTATTATGCCTGCTGCAGTAATATGGTTTGCAGGTAATGGTAGGTGTAATACTCGAGAGGTTCAGATTTTGACTTCTAGTGCCATTAACGAGGACTTTAAAAAAAAATTTCCCAACCTCAAATATCAATTAAAAAATAAATACCCAACCCTGGCCAAACTTAACAAAAGGTTGCTGTTGACATCGCTTTTTACCCTTCAATATTTGAGTGAGTCATGGTTTGGAAATGACAATAAGTTTTTATTACCCAACTTTTGAGTTGTTTTGTTGTTCATTTACCCAACCTTTTACTCGCCCAAAACTTTGTTTACCCAACCTTTTCTCTTCGGTGACACCCCAATAAAGAGTGACCGCTCCCTAACCGCTAAGATAGGTAGTATGGTGTCGCCATTGTAAACCTTTCACTCGGCCACGTTCGAGCTCCGTTCTTCGCAATTGAGCACTCGGCAAGATGGCGACAGCGTTCTTGTTTGAAATCCCAAATCTGAAATTGCAGTGGACCGCTCAAACAAGTGACGTTTTTGATAACATGTGCGCCAACCAAAGTCAATCGAGCCGTCATAGATGGCGAGTGATCGCGACAGCCGTTCTTGTTTGAAATCACGAACGTGAAGCTTTATTGTAATTAGCCATTCCGAAGTTGATGAGTGGACTGGGCACGAGTGTTAAAAATTGCCCAAATTAAGAAACGAACCAAATCACTAAAAAGCCCACCTCAAAATTAGTAAGTATACAAAGTTTAAAGACCTTTACATGAATACCCTTCGAATAATAAGCATTCAAAAATTGTGAACTTACTGATGAAAAGACATCCTCGTCCCCAGGACCAAGCTCGGGCGGCTCTCACAGTGGATGATTAAAAGACGTTTTAGCACGATCGTCCCCAAAAACAAAAATTACCGTACATTTCATGGTAAATATCGAGATTTTCGAAAGCTTATTATTCGAAGGGTATTCATGTAAAAGTTTTCCAACTTCGTATACTTACTAAAAAGGCTCTTTGCACACGTTTGAATCCCTACCAGTCACTATAGTGTTCAGGTTGTTCGTGAAACGTATATGCTGCTAGCAGTATTAGTTTTATTTTTAGATCAACGATTCACTGACAACGCTTAACTTATCTTGGAACGGCGTGTCTCTTCTTGGTTGTGTCGCACTGGGTAAATTTCTTCGACGAAATGAAAATTTAAAGGAATTGGATCTCAGGTATACTAGAAACTGCATTGTACAATAACGACAGTGAAACACGCAATATGATTGGTCATTCCCCGTCAGGATCGGACAATCCTGCACGGAAAATTTAAATGTGTTCGCACGGACGTTTTTAATTAAATGTCGGACAATGAAAACATTTTAATTTAAAATGGTTATGTTATAAGAATTACCAAATGGTTTTCCATGCAGGACTTTCAGGACTCACCTGCGTCTTGTGCTTTCCAAAAGTCTCGCAGCATCCCGCTATCCTGCATGGAAAACCATTTGGCATTCCTTTATTCTCAATTGCGTGTTTGTGCAATAGATTTCAATATTAACCGTTTCTTGCAGCGTACTTGTCTCATGAAATGGCTTTATTGAAATTTGAAAATTTTGTTGTTTCGAATGCTAACTCTATATTCTTCAATTTTCACAGAAATAATCGAATTGGATATCTTGGTGCTCAACGACTTTGCCCTGGAATTGCCAAAAATGTTTCTCTTGAAACTCTCAATGTAGGTTTGTACTTTGTAGTCTTCAATATTTGAGTCAGTCATGCTTAGGAAATGACAATATATTTTTATTATCCAAGTTGTTTTGTTTTTTATTTACCCAACCTTTTATAATCTATTAAATTATTGAATACATTTTTGAAGATCCAGTCCCAACACTGATCATCTTGGTTAAGGAAGCCAGCTACAAGACATATTGAGTTTTAACTTCGTGTTTAATTGGAAATCTGGGCTGCTAACTGTAGCGACACTGGAAGGGGAGGTGGCAAGGTAGCAAACACCCCTCTCACTAATTTCTAATAAGCCTTTGAATAATAGCTGTGTGAATAGCTGTTTAACATTGACAAAAGTAAAACTGTAACATTATTTTTTAACCATGTAGCATTGGTTGGATAAAAACAATTAAGCTTTACTTTGCATGAAATTCAAGGGGGAAGTTTAAAGAGTACAGGTTTCCAGCAACAAAAAGTGGTCATGTGATGGTTAAAAGTGATTTTTTTACACAGATTGGTCTCAATCCTCTTGGTGATGATGGTGTTGCAGCTCTGCTGAAAGCCGTCAAAATTAATAAAAGTTTGAAAGTTCTTAGTTTGGAGGTATGGAATGAAATTGCAAATGTTTCTAAGTATTGTGGTATTTGAATACACCTTCAATTTTCTATAATTACGTTACAAACCTACAGTATCCTTGTCGTGGGAGTCTTACTCTCGTGAATTGTGTGCGAATTGCCTTCCGTCTCGATTCATTATATCGAGGGTTCATGGTTTCATGCCAGTGACGTAACCGTGACGTAATTATCGCATGTTTAATAATTATGCATGAATTGAATTTGATATTACAACGCAAGTGATTTACAACTTGAAGCCCAGTCCCAGTCTTTCAACCAAGCACAATGCTCGACAATCTATTTTAACTAGAAATACATGCATGCAGAAACTTTTGTTAGCAAAACCACTATATTATCCAAACATGAGGTATTTTAAGTGGTAACGTACACGATTATTTTATTCTTTATATTTTTAAAATTGAAAGATAATAATTATAAGCTCCAATTACATGTGAAATTCAACCACATCGTTTTAAAATGGTCATGGAACTGAACTGCCTTTTATCGATAAACTTTGAGTTTGAAATGAAATGATTTCAAATTATGCAATTCTCTCATTGATTGATCTCATTGGGTGATTTAGACTTCGCTAATGGTTTCCTTTTTCTGGAAGTGAACAGCCGAGCGGAACCCTCGCCCCGGGCTCACCATTTTTGAGCTTTAACCACAAGTTTACCTCAGTTGGTTAGAGCGCTGCACTGGAATCGCCGGGCAGCAGGTTTGATTCCTGCCAGTGTTCAATTTTCACAACTGCTTCTGGTTAGGTGAAGAATTGTGGAATCTTCCGCTCGAAATCTACAAATCCTTACTTCAACTATTAGTTCTATCCAGCGAGATGCCCAAAAAATCTCGATATTTACCTATAACGCATTAATAACTTTATTGTTTTTCCCATTAGAATGTTACTGTGTCATCAAACGCATTTCGTGAAATCGAACAGTTGGAAAAAACCCGTGAAATTAAAATTGTCACTGGAGGTTTGGGAAGCTTCAAGAAACCAAAGGTATCAAGTTTCTACGCGCAAATTTTATACGCCATGTTTTATTAATGTTGAGATACTTGTACGTGTTTAACAGAAGCCGGTTTAATGAATTATTAATAATATCACGAATTTTAAACAGGTTGGTCTGCTGTCGTGACATTGTGCATCTTATCAGTAAATTGAGTTTCTGATGGAAATTACTTGCAACTTTTAAGTAAAAAATAAGGTTGACGAGTATAAAGTCCGGAATTGACATTTACGGAGTCCAATTCTGAATAAAAATTATACCAAAAGAAATATTACCCGACCGTTACCGTTTGTGATTTTTTCACGAAAATACGACACGACGTTTACCGATTTATTTGTAGTAAAGCTTTTGCTTTGCATGGCTGGAAAACCACCATCGACCTGGAATATCCCATCATGATCATCCAAGCTTACCTATACATATTTCTTTTCAAGGAAATGCCACAACAGATGGCGATACTGTTGGACTTTATCAAAGTTAACCGACTACGATTGGTTGACTGGTTTTTCCAGTTTGATAAAGATCACAGTGGTGACATCAGCAGAGAGGAATTTAAAACTGGGTTAAAGGAAACTGGATTAAAGATGACTCAGGTAGGACATTTGCATAATATTTCAGTAGTTGTATGGTGCGCGAATCTATCGCATCTAGAGAATATAGCCGTGGTGATGATATATGGCTTGGTTGAATATTCGTAACTCCTTATCATCGTAAACTCAAGTCCGGATCAAACGTGGATAAGAGTGCACGAGTGTTGGCAGTCAAGTGACCTTGGCCAGCTGTTCTTAATGATTTTCCTACACTATCTTGTTATTTTCTTGCCGATCATTGATCGGTGATGATGTTGGGTTGGTGTATCCAGCCCTGCTACGTCGTTCATGTTTACAGCAATTGTATACTCCATACCATGCGAACAGATCGAGCAATTGACACAACATCTGTCACTACACTACGTTTCGATAACTCTATAACAACAAACATCTTCTTTGCCTGGAAGCCTCATTCTCTAATATGGTGAGCCAATTGCCTTTCGTCTTGACTCGTAAGAGCAAGGCTCCCAGGCATTAAGTACTCATGACGTACTTATCGATAAGGAACACCTCGGCAAAACGTTTGTCGGCGTATTGCCCGCTTGCACTCGAAAGACTGGGAATGGTAGTGTCTTCACGAAGCTCTAGAAAAAGTGTAAAGAAAATTACGTGAGTGTAAACTTAGTGACAGAAGAAGACAATGGTGAAATTCTCCACCTTATAGCGTCAGTCGTGTCCTTATAGCAAACGTTTTTCTTTTCATGTATTTACTTCAATTATCATATTGGTATATTGGCAGACATTTTCCCGCCATTTTCAATTACTTGCGCATGCGCTTGACGTTTGACCGCGGTGTTTAGGAAAGGCGTGATGGTGTTTGTCACACCATGCGACGAGGCCTAAAATGTTCGCCATTCTTGGGTGGCAATACATTTGAATTAGCTAGTGATTTACTTAAAATTAAGTACAGTATAGTTTGCAGCGAGACCTACTGTACGGTCAACCTGATCGAGTCGAAGGCTCTCTAAGGGCACCTCTGGCAGCCACTGTGTGACTTGTCTGATCACGAAGTACAGCTACGGTGGAAAGGTCAGTAAGGGGCTCGTCTCAACCCACCCTGTCCACGTTCCCTGTGGGAGGAAACCGCAGTACCCGGAGGAAGCTCGCTCGATAGAGCGTTTACTAAGGGGCCGATTACATGGAGAGTTTTCAGCCCGGTAAACCGAGCTAAAATAGCATCACGATTACATGGGTGGTTTGAACCCGCGCTGAGTTTTAGTCAGAGCTATATTTATCCCTTGTAGTAAACAAACCCGGGCTGAAATGTCATCCCGGGCTGAAATCATACAATATCACGAAAGGCAATATTCCGCTTGTTTGAGCATTTAAAACGCCGATTAGTGGACTATTTGACTTGTGTAAGACTGTGGTTGCATATAAAGTATGAAAGATGAGACGAAACGCAAAATAAAGCCATTTAAACGTTTTTTTAGCCTGGGCTGAAATTATATGCGATTGCATGGGATATTTCATCCCGGTTGACAGGGCTGAAAATCTCATCACGGGTGACATAAACCGGGATGAAAATTTCAACCCGGGCTGAAATTAAGCCCGGAAATTTTTTCCATGTAATCGTAAAATTCATTTTATATTGAATTTATAGGGACCCGGGGCTGAAATTTCATCTCGGTTTGCCGGGCTGAAATTTCATCCCGGGCTGAAAACCTCCATGTAATCGGCCCCTAATTCTTTTCACGTGAACATCTTGTGTCCAGAACGAGAAACGAACACACGATCTCACGGGTGAAAGAAAGGCGCTTGCTCTTTGCCCGATCTGCATGACAGTCATTAATATAAGCGCTTTCTTGATGAACTATACTTAAACGTTATACTTGTCATATTCAGCTATTCGCGATGTTTTGTAACCATTGTATATGACTGTTATGTGCTTTATATTGTTATCTTAGTAACAGCAATTGAACCGATTGTTTTTATATAGAAACAGTTGGACACTTTAATCGAGTATTTGGACGTTGACAACAACGGGAAAATAGAGTACAGGTCAGTTTATTATGATATTCTACTTTAAAATAGAATTTAACGAAATCTTTAATATCAGTACTGCATGTACTTGTCGCATGAGCACTTTTAACTTCTCGTCCAAGTGCTATTATTTTCCAATTCACGCAGTTTAGCGGCCACCTCTCCTTCGTGTAACCATGCCCTCAGACCTTTTCACAGTTATTCCTGTTAGGTCTAATAAAATTGTTTATAAATTTCCACATAATAATTTACATCAACAACTATTGAATCGAGTGAGATGCCAACATATTGATATTTTCAAATTATAAGAACCTACTTAACAGTCTCAGCAGCATATGTTTTCTTTCTGTTTTTCTTCTTTTTTACATTCTTTATTTTTACACATCGTAGTTTATAAACGTATGAGTTGTGCCTCCATTTTGTTTATTTTATGTACGTAGCCTGTCGAGCGGGCAGGGTGGACAACAATTAATTTCCACTTCTTGCCAGGCGGGATACAATGAATTTATCTAAAGCCATGTGACTACAAATGAGCTAATCACGTTTGGTGTTCACCGTAGCTGTATAACAATAAAATATGTAATCGATTACATAATAATTTTAATTCTTGTAGTGAGCTTCTGATTGGTCGAAACCACACATTACGAGAACAACGAGATTTAAGAATGGCTCAACAAAAGTTGCGTAATCTGGAAGACATGAGGGCTCGTTTACCCACCATAAAAGGGTTTGAACCTGATTGATGTTGCATATAATGGATAATTATTTAATATTCAAAAAGTTGGGTGAAGGATATACTAACCTGAAAATATATAGCCTGGGTTTCATGCCATTTTCCCTTCCTTAGTTGGGAGTGGAGGGAAGTGAAAGATGGCCTAACTAGGAAATTTAATATGTCATTTTGAGATGTTGGATACTAAGAGGCGGACCATCGGACAATTTTTTCTGCGGTCAGGAATTTTAATTAAGGTATATTTTGCTTTGCTTTCTTTCTTTCCCCCTCCTCCCTCACATTTGTAATGGCCCGTCCCTAAATATAAACTTTATTTTTCTAATTAAGATTTGTCAGACTTTGTTTTGTAAAGTAAGTCTGATACTCAGGCTAGAAAATATACAGAAAGTGTTTTTTGAGCTGTTATATCATTCAACAATCTTCTTGAATATTATATCCATTGTTACTATACAATTACTTTATGGTTTCCGTGTTTGGATGGCCTGATCCAAACACGCGGGAATGTTGCGAGAGTTAAGAAAAGCGCGCGAATTCATACGATTGATAATGTACGATAAGATTTCTTTACAATAATTTATTTGGGTGAATTTGTTTTGGTCGCCGTCGTCGCTTTGCCGTCCTACATCTTAAGGTCTCTAATATATATGGTGATGAAAACATAAACTGGAAGAGGTTAAAAAACAGTGTTGGCAAATGTCCGGCAGCAGCACCGCTGCCAGAAAACTTTTAAATGTAGGTAAATGCATGGCTTCATTTCCCAGTTGTTACCCAGATATATATCGAATAATTGATATTTAAGATGGTAAGGCCCACAGGTGGACCACGGAACCATTGGTTCCAGAAACGATTTTAGTTGCCATAAAATATTCCCCAAGAAAGGAAAAAAGATAATTGTAACATTTGGAAAAAAATAAAAGGAAAAATTCTAATCAATAGAAATAATTTTACCTGTGTTGTATTGTAGGTGTAATCTCAGGAATGCAAAGGTATAAGTGCATCCATCTTAATAGTGCCATGAAGGGCGTATCCAGCCCCTGAATGAGTGGTCTCATCGAGGGTCTAATTCTTCGGCCTACCTGAAGCATGGACCCCGGAAAATATTTCTATGTTTAGGGTCTGGGAAATCCTACTTCATGCATTTTAGACACGTGTTGTGGTAATCTGCAAGCCACAAATGTGGGATATTTTATGTCATATTTTATGTCATTTTTTGTTACAAGCTGCCAACACGCATTCCCTTAGGGTATGTACATTAGTGAGGAAAGCAAATTCTGTTGGAAACTCTAGTTTTGGCAAATTTATAGCGGAGAATTGGACATTGTGTCTATGAAAGTACTATGTTGTTGGGTCAAAGTTCACGGGTTCGAATCCCACCGTGGTCTGGCAAACTTTTCAGCTTGCCTGGTGTGGATGCACACTCAGAGTAACACTTCAAACATCATCTTAGAATATATTGATATCGAATGAACTAGACTCAGTTCCGAAATATCACCAACCAGAACCGACTTGACCTCGTAGCTCAGTTGGTAGAAAATTACCCTGGTTCCAGAGGTTTATTTTTAGTATTTTCATTGCGAAGGGGAGAGGTAAAA
>CACRXK020001654.1:0-24571 GCA_902702795.2 Paramuricea clavata
TGCTATAAAAGAAATGACATTAATATACGCCAGGAGTGAAATAGTTTATAAATCGGGAAATTCAGAAAAATTCACATCATTGAATTAGGAAAGGTCAAGGTTTTAGCTGATATTTTAAAACATTAACAATCTCCTCCAACCGACGAGTTATCGCGGTTTGAAAATGGGGTATATTTCGGGAATAGTGCACATGACACAAAATGGCTTTGACATACGCAGGGGGCTAAATGGTTTATAAATCGGGAAATTCAATAAAATTTACGTCATTGTATTCAGCAAGGGTTACTCTTTCTATTGGTACCTTAAAACATAAAAAAGCCCCTGAAACCGACGAGTAATCGTTGTTTGAAAATGGGGTATTTTGCTTTTGTTGTCGCCAATCGCGGGAAGAGGACTCTACAGGAATTTAATTCAGGAAATATGGCGCGAACGCGACGTAAACAAGACAGCTTTTCTAACATATTGTTCCTGATTGTATCATTTGTTTTTATAGAATTCGAGTTTATTGGAGCAAAAAATGGAATCTATTAATGATGGCGATGTTGTCATTGTTGATCATGATTTAGAAAATGAGGAAACTCAAATTACTGATACGCCAGAAAAACCAACAAGAAGAACCTGAAGACTATATCTCGTGTGGAAAGTTCATTCAGTCGAGCTTTGGCTCATATAATGGGCCATTCCATTTAATACGCCCCCCCCCGCCTATTGAGGGGTCCCTTCATAATCCCCTTAGGATATAAACATTTTAGAACCCCCGTGGATGTAATTTTTGGAAGTTACCCCATGGATATCTTTATACCCACTTTAGGATATCGTTTTTACCCCCTTGGATACCACTATAAAAACACCTAATTTTTGCTATTTTTTGGAAAATTTCTTAAGCTACCCTCTAGGAAAATTTAAGGTAAAACCCCCTCCCCCCATAGGATATCCAAACCCCTCAAAAGGGGGGGGGTGCCTATATTAAATGGAATGGCCCATTCAAAGTCCTGGCACATCAGCAAAGGTATAATAAAAACAATTATGGTAGACGAAATTGTACTTAAAACTGTTATTCTTTGCTATTCTATTCTTTAAATCGTCTTTGTATATTCAGTGTAACACCTCTGTGTAACATTATTCTGCAGTGTATAAACATTATTCATGTATGATTATTCATATGTCATCTGTGACTCAATTTCCATTTTAGTAAATGACATACTTTTTTGTAGTTTCCTAGCAGAAAGATCAAGCTGACTCCTTCAAAGAAGTCACCAGTGAAAAAACATAAATAGACCTTTGAGGAAAATAAAGCTTTGATCTAGTTATGGAAAAATTTTGTCCATAATAAATATAATAACAACAATTTACAATATCCTAGTAATCTATGTCACTGTTATAATTGCCTAGATCCATAATAAAATAAAATAACAACAATTTACAATATACTTCTTGTGTGTGTTGGTGTTATGTACTCAGGTGAATATGATGTTTGTGATGTTACTCTGAGTGTGCATCCACACCGAGCCGAGCTCAGTTGGTAGAGCATTGGACTAATATCCCAAAGATCGCAGGTTAGATTCCCACCGTGGTCAGGCAAACTTTTCAGCTTGCCCAGTGTGCATGCACACTCAGAATAACATCGCAAACATCAATTTACAATATTCTAGTAATTTATGTCACTGTTATAATTGTAGGGATCCATAATAAAATAAATATGTAGGGATCCATAATAAAATAAAATAATTTACAATGGCTCATTCCAGAAAACATCCATACCACCCCACAGAGGAAATTGGAAGTTAACCCTCCTACCCCCTTCGGATGTCCTGATACATTTACTATTATCAGGAACAATTTTTTCTTCCCTCTCCCTCTGGACGGCAGAAATTTCCTCCGTGGGGAGGAGTATGGATCTTTTCTGGAACGATCCAATATTCTAGTAATCCATGTGACTGTTATAATTGTTTCTTGGATCATCTCTGTCCCATGGTCCACTTTTCACAATCAACAATGCTGTACTGTGGAGTAATATCCACCTAGCACATAGAATTTATTGGTTGTAGATCACAGTTACATCCAGTTTGCCCTTGTAAATTTATTGGTTGTAGATCACAGTTACATCCAGTTTGCCCTTGTAAATTTATTGGTTGTAGATTACAGTTACATCCAGTTTGCCCTTGTAAATTTATTGGTTGTAGATCACAGTTACATCCAGTTTGCCCTTGTAAATTTATTGGTGACAGCACACTGTCCAACTCTTCATTAACAGTATCTGGATCTCCAGGTTGAATTGTTTGAGAAAGTGGGGATGGCAGAATATCGAATTCCCATAAAATAACATTCTCAAAGATAAGAGATTGTCCTGTTCCATCTTGCCCCGAGATCACTGAGGTCAGAGAACTGCAACATAAAAACAACATTCAGTTTAACAAAGTAAAATATTAAAGCAGGGCACATGCGGGGACAGTGTGACTCAATGCCAATGGGTTAACTAGACACATGGGCAGATAGGCCAGCTGCCATTAGACAGTAAAACAATCTGGCATGAGACAGAGTAAAATAATCAAGTAGGGTGCAATTGATGTGACTCATGCAATTCAATGGATAATTACTTTAATAGTAATAAAATACCAAAGTAATCAAACCTCTATGATCAAACCAAATGAACAGTCTAAGCTTCTCTATAAACTTAAACTATTTTAGCTCTATATGCATATATTCAAAATGGAAAGCACAAATATTGTTACCAACATTGGCTATAAAAATCTGAATCATAGAAAAAGCATTGTGTAGGTACATTGCCTTTGTACTCGCTTTAACGATTAAAGCAAACGACTTACCCTAAAAGCACAACTGGAATGTATCTCTATCAATGCTGGGCTATTGCAATATTTCATCAACTTTTAGAGACAAATAGACAATTATTAAAATACCGATTCTTCTGATATGCAAACTATCCAAAAAACTGATGTGAATCTCACGGCATTCAAAGCTGAACACACGATAACCCATAGGAACCAACAGCGTAGGCTCTGACGATACACAATGAACAAAAAGAAGATCGTGTCGTTCCAAAACTGAAGCTTTATGGCGGTGGTCGGCTTTACAAAATCCGCCATATAATCTCACTCTTGTTGTTTTGATGTTGAAGGTCAGGAGAACAATAAGCGCCCGCTCGTGGAAATGAATAATATATAATTAATTGGATTAATCGCAATGCATCACGGTATAGTGACCACTCCTCCTCTGCACAAATGCCATCCAATGTAATGACCTAGATGATAACAGGAAGCAGTTTTGTTTCTTTAAGGCCTTTGATCAAACAGAAAACACATTTGAAAGTCTTCATGTTCCAAGAAACTGCTTTCTGGACTACATCATGAAAGATACAAAAATTGTTTTTGAGGTTGTGCATTTACTACAGCTTGAAATTTGCCAATCGTGAACTTTCCAACACTAAAAAGAAGAACAGAAAATATTTGAAGGTAGCACATCTTTAACCATGTGCACTGGACAATATGCTGTGTTGCCAAAACAATTAAGCAATATAAATTCTACAAGTTATATTGCTTAAAATCTTTTACACCAAAGTACATAAGAACTGAACTGTAAGATACAAGGCTGGTGTTAAATCTAATGTTGATGGTAATTATACACAGGAGAAATTACTAAGATGTTGCTACACTGAGTAAATCTATACCAGGCAAGCTGAAAAATCAACTTTACCACAGTAAGAATGCAGCCCACAACCCCTGGTTTACAAGACCAATACATTCCAGACTGAGCTACACAGTTTGAATGTGCAATATTTTATTATTTTGGAACTTAATTAGTCTCGCTCCTTCACTAAGATGGTAAACCTAACAATGCTGATAGTAATTGATAACAGGTGAAATCATTAATTAAGATGATGCTTGTTGAGTAAATCTACAAGAGATTGGTGTGTTGCAATTTTGGGTCATGAACTGTAACTTCTGGCAAGTTAGTCTGCTCCACCATCAATTGCTTGATACAGATGTGAACAAATATCGTACTCATTACTGTTACCAGCAATCAAAGTTTAATATCAAAGTTACAAACTATAAACCAGATCTGGTGAAAATGGATTCTACTCGCGCAGTTTACTTAGTTTAGTCCAAAAACGTTTTTGTTAATTAAGAAAAGAAGCCCAATACAAAGACATCACATCCCCTTTCACTAATCAGGTATATAATTTAGTACGAATAGTAGTACGAATTATAAGGATATTCACAGTATAATATGCGCCTAAAATTAAAAAAGTTCAACCTACTGCGTTCTAAAAACAAGACATGACGCATTTTTCTTCAAGTTAAGTAGAATAGTAGTTGCAATAGTTTCAAACTGCACTCAGAAAAACAACATAATGCGTATATATCCATCGGTGCCAAAACAGCACATACAGTTTGCAATGCGTTTAAAATGACAATTTTAGCATCATTCAATAAGCTTGTATTATAACAAAATGAATAATCTACCTTTCTTTTGTACGTCCTGAAAATTTCAATGACATCCACCATAAAATAACGACGATATACCCATTTAAAGTTATGAAAGACAAGTTTTGCCATATTAGTTTATAATGTTTTGGACCAGAGTTGGTTGCTTTCAACCTGGCGGCCAAGATCCGGAAGTAACATGTGCCGGCACAAAAACTTCAAAGGTTCCGACTCGAGTGAAGCTTCTGCTCTATTTCTATTTTGTGGCAAGGGTACTAATTCTCCCCGGCTATTTACACCCGGGGAAACGAAAGCATTAGCGAAGTCTAAAGTTCACCAATGATCGCGGGCGTGGCTCACTGTGCGTAGGTGGTCATCCTCACTGATGTCAAAAATATGGGGGACTGTCACGTATGAATAGCGAACATTGTGATTGGTCCAATTTAAAGTTTGCATTATAACGACTGCATGACGACAGCGAAATAGCAAACATTTCTTGATATGTTGATTGATAAATTTCTGGCAAATATATTTCATTTTTGCTCGCTTTTGCAAGATTTTGTAAATTTCAAGAAAGAAAGATAGATAGATAGATAGTGTAGATAGATAGATAGTGTATTTAAAATTCACCTTGCAGCTAGACAGCTGAATTGCGTGATTTACAAGAGTATATAAAACATTATTTAAAAGATAGAATATGGGTTAATTAGGCATATTTACAAATGGTCATTAATTAAAACGCTTAGTACTAAAAATTACATTAACTTAAGTTACTAGACATAGGAATAAAAGTTTTTTTAAATCTTTCTGTATTAGTTTCGAATCGTTCAAACAGTCTATTGTTCCTAAGTTGGTAAACCGACTCATGTTTGGGAGGCAGTAAATTATGCAGTTTGTGTGTCGGATTGTTAGTAATATTCGTAAAAAGTTTGTTACACATTTCTTCGCGTCTTTGAAACAAAGTTTGAAGATTGAAATATTCTAAAGTTTCGCTATATGAGTTCGCGGGTAAAATGATCTTCAGTGCTCGCTTTTGTACCGTCTCAAGATCTTCTGACAGGAAGGATGGGATTGAGTAATGGAAAATCGGGGCACAATATTCCAAAATGGGCCTGATAACTGTACAGTAAAAGTTTACAATGTCTTTCGGACTGACTTTTGCGCGCTTAAGTAAGATAATGAAGTAAAGACGTTTGTTAGCTTTTTTGATGACTTCGTTAATGTGGTTAGTCCATTTAAGGTTACTAGAGATGGTGAGGCCTAGAATTTTAGCGTTTTGGACAACCGGCAATTTCTTCCCGTAGACTGTAAGAGGGTCGAAGTTCTGTTTCGTGGATTTAAAGTCGATTTGGAGTTCTTTACATTTATCTGCATTAAGAAGTAATCTGTTGGAATTCGACCAGTTTTCTACTGTGGTAACTGCGTCTTGGGCTTTGCTGGTATCGCCGTTTTTAACAACCTCAGAAACGGTTGTATCATCGACATACTTCCAAGTAGATACTTCAGTGATTTTAAGATTATTGATCATCCATCGAAAAAGCCATGGCCCAAGTTTCGTCCCTTGAGGGACACCAGCCGCGACAGCACCCCACTCTGAAACGCAGTCGGTTGCGAGTTTAACTCTTTGTTTTCTGTCCAATAAAAAATCAATAGTCCGGCGTACGACTGCCTTCGGAATTGGTAATCTGGAGATTTTATCAGCGAGTATACAATGGTCAATAAGGTCAAACGCTTTTTTATAGTCGAACAGGGCTACTCTGACTGCTGCGCCAGTGCCATCAGTTGATTGGGACCAATTGTGGATTATTGATATCGCTGCCATAGATGTAGAGGATTTTGGTATCACTCCAAATTGGTTGGGGTCCATTTGACACAGAATAGCTGGCCCTATCTATTTAGAAACAACGAATTCTTCTGCTACTTTAGAAAGGGCTGGGGTGAGGGATATTGGTCTTAAATGTTTACAAATTTCAGTTACCGGTTTCGTTTTTATGATTGGAACAACATCAGCTGCTTTCCACGAGGCAGGGAGTCGTTGTTCATTAAAACTGCTATTGAGAATCGAACTGACAGGCTGGGCGAGGACTTCTGCATATTCGTTTAACACCCAATTCGGAACACCGTCTGGGCCTGAGGCTTTTCTGGGGTTAAGGGACGCAAGCCCTTTATACACATCAAATTCGTCGAGATGGAGGACAGAGTCATTTGGATCGTAGGAGGGAAGAGAAGTAAGAGGTTGGTAAGTTTTCATGGGGTCTAGGAAGGCTGTGTTTATGAGATTTGCAATCTCATTTGGAGACTTCCGGTCAATATCGTCAATGTGAATTTGGTTATATAGATCTTCCGCTCCCGTTGAGGGGGTCATACCAGCAATCTGTTTTACTTCTTTCCACCAACGACTTGGTTTTGACTTTTTTAGATGTTCAACCTTCAACGAATAAAACTTTTCACGGCATTTTTTTCTTTCGCGATTAACTCGGTTGCGGTAATACCTAAACAGTTCGTTATTGCCGTTAGAAAATGCTGCTTGGCGTTTTTTTATAAGAATCTTAAAATTAGCTGTGATCCAAGGGGGATCATTCACATGTAGTGTTATTCTTCTTTTGGGCATTAGGATATTGATACCCAGGTTAATAAGATCAGTGAAAAGCTCAAGTTTTTCTTCACAGGTTTCGAGATGATTTAGGATGGACCAATTACAGGAGGTTAGGTATCTTCCGAGTTCGCTCTTTTTACTGGGACGCATGTCTCTACTTATGACGACCTTTCGACTACCTGATTTATCGCATCTGTTTTTAGGGTTTAGAATGACCACATTGTGATCTGAGAGGCCAAAGGGAGGATGTTTCTCTACAGAGTCTTTAGCGTAAAACGAGTATAAGTTGGTAATAATTAGGTCAAGAGTCTTGTCAGCTCTGGTAGAAACATTGATCATTTGTTTGCATTGAAACTGGTTCAGTAAACGGTTAACTTTTAATTGGTTGAAGTCTCCTGATAACATTAGACCACAGCCTGGATAATTGCTTTCAATGGTGGTAAGTGATATTGAAAGGTAACTGAGCATTTCATGATCATCGGCGCGTGGTGGGTGGTATATTACGCCAATTACAAGACAGGTAAATCCACGGGGTAATCTTTTGGGAGTAAGACGTACCCAGAGAACCTCTAACAAGGGATGCTGTAGATGGTCTAAACATTCAAAGGATATTGAGTTCTTAATATATAAACCCACACCTCCATGACAGCCCACTGAACGGTTTTTGAAGATGAAATTATATCCATCTATATAAAGACACGATTCGTCAATTGATCCATGGAGCCAAGTTTCGGTGATACAAGCAGCGTCTGGATTGTGAATTTTCATAAAACAAGAGACTTCGTCAATTTTAGGGGTGAGTGACATGGTGTTTGTGAGTAATATTTTGGGCACGAACGTCTTTTTGTTCTCATTTTGGGTTTTAAATGAGACAGTAATTAAAATACCGTGTGTTCTTGAGGGTATTTTATAAGATTTGTTAAAACTTCTGTTTGTGATTCTAACCGTTATGTTTTGTAGGTTTTCCTGATAAGGGGGAGATGTCATGAGTTTATGATCGTGGATGTTCAGTATGTCAGCGGGGGCCAAGTAAGAGCATTCATCAGTGGGAGGGGGAAAGGAGGAATCATAGGCCAGGGGGAATGGGACAAAAAAGGTGACCTTGTGTTGTGTCTCGTATCTGGTTGAAAAGGGGGAGCACATTGATAGATAGGGGTATGTAGGGAAGAACTTGGATAAGCAGTGGCGTTCATCCTGGGTCTGGGAGCCACCATACCATGAGAAAAACCGATATGAGAATAATCACATCGATCCCCTTTCAAACAAAAACCATTCCTTCGTAGAAAAGGACAGGATATTTTGTGTTTGTCACGACCAGGCTCTTTATGCTGAAAATCACAACGGTTCCCTTTAGCGCACCATCCTCGGCGGGATAGAAAGGGGCAAGGGATAGAGCTTTTGGGAGAGTTGACGTACTTGTTATTTTTATCTTCGTTACTGACGCGGTTAAATTTTGTTTTCGAGTTTGAATTCCCGTTCTTGGGTAAGTTAATTTCTTTATTCTGGGCGATTAAGGGGTTTGGCAGAGGCTCGTCTGCCGTAAGATCTACTTTCTGTTTAATTAGGGAATTAGGCTGGGACTCGTCTGCCATACGATCGTCTGCCGTAAGATCTACTTTCTGTTTAGTTTGAGAATTAGGCTGGGGCACGTCTGCCGTAAAATCAATATTACTTACGGACGGACTAACATATTGTTCGTTATCGTGAGGTAGATTGTCATCGATATTTCGAGGTGAACTCAAACTCGTTTTATTCAAATTAATAGATTGCTTGCGGTTACGCGTTGAGGGTTCTTTTGTAATATTAGATAGGTTAATCGCTCCACTGCTTTTGTTCCGATGCTCTGTATGTAAAGCATAAAAACATAATATAAAAGTGGATGTAGGCGAGATCTAGACAAGCATAGGCCATAGAGTAACCTACCTAAATAGATTTTAAAATATTTATTTAACTAGTTTCATCAAATTTTATACCTCTTTTAATACTCTTCATTGATCACTTGCTCTCCTAAGCTTTGTTCAATACAAAACTATATCAGTCAAGCGGTACAAGAGGGGGGGGGGGGGTGTCTTTAAAAAGTATAAAATGCACAAGGAGGGCCTTGAAAAGGCATATAATTTTTGAGGGGGGCCTCAAAATGTTTTTCAAAATTTCTAGTTTCTCCTCCATCCCCCCTTGCCATATTTAATGACCGGTCCCTAAGTGATATACCGGCCGATAATTTTTTCGATCATCTTTTGGACCCTTTTTGTGCAATGGTATAACATCAGCCTGTTTCAATTGATCTGGTACAATCCCCAATGAAAACGACATATTAAACAGTTTACATAGCGATGGGGCTAGTGATACAGAACAATTCTTTAGTATTGTTGGATGTATCTGATCGGGGCCAGAAGATTTGTTTTGCTTTAATTCAGACAACAGCCTGATCACGTCCGCTTGTGAACACTGCAATGAGGTCAGATCAGCATCATTAACAACTCTTTCAAACTCTGGTAAATTGGTTTGATCTTCCTCTGTAAATACAGAGGCAAAAAAATCGTTCATTGTGTGCGCAATGTCCGAATCGTTTGTTATAACTTCGTTTCCATTTTTTAAAGAAATTAAATTATTAGTACCTAAAGTTTGCGTTTCGCAGAAACATAATTCCAAAACAGCTTTTTATTGTCATTAGTACCCTTTCCTCCGCAGCTGTAGCCTGCGTAGCAGGCGTTTAGCTGACGGGCGGGTACAGAGGGAACGCCTGCCCAAATTGGCTATGACAAATTTGTTTTCGCCCATTAAGGATTGACGTTTTGTAATTAGCACATTCACCCATTATCCAATCATAGTCGAGATTTATATTTAGCATCATGCATGCTTTTTGCTCGGCAACTACGGAGATTTGCAGAGATTTTATGTACTATTTAAAACACGAGCACTTGTCTAGCAGCAGTGTTTTATCAGATATAAAGATGGTCTGATAAAACACGCACTGCGAATGTTTTAAATTGCTTCAATAACGATCAATCTAGTATACGTTCATTGGCGAAGTAGCTTTCAAAACATTCGGTGTGTCTATGTAGAGAAAATCATTAAAATTTATGTAAATCAAGGGAAATCTCTATCACATATCAAGGATACGACACGTTTATGATTTTTCTTTGTGTTTTCCTCATGAATTATTGAGTTTTTGAAGCTATTTTAGACAACAGTCAGTCACAACGTGCACAGAGCTTTTATCTTTTAAAAGACTCCTGAACCACGGTTGTTTAACGTATTCTGCCATGTAGCAAATATAACAGTTGAGCATGTTTTAAAATGTTATTCTTAAAATCATCATTCAACCTCATAGCTGCAATGCCAAGTGATATAGCCTCAACTATCTGGTCTTAAATTATACTTTAAAGTGAACAAATAACAAGACAACTATATTAACAAATATTCAGGATATATTTAAAATGTATAATTGAAAGATCAAACTTTTCCGTATTCCTAGGAAGAATCGCGATAACCGGCGTCTTCACCACGTAGCAAATTAATAATATACTTTCTCTGTTCTGGTTCAACTGAATTTCGAAGCCTAAATACTTGAAATATAAGAAAGTTTCCTAGAAAGCATAAACAGGCGGCATATTTTTGATACGCGACTATAAACCACTGAGCTATAAACGCGTCAACGCGAGCAAAATTATTGTTGACATTTGAGTTACGTAATTACTTCCGTTAACGAGATTAACCAATGGGAAGCTTTTCCGAAGATTCTTCGGAGAAGAACAAATTAATCATAGGCATTTGGGCAGGCGTTTATTTAACGACGCCCTTTCTTCTCCCGCCCGCACTAAACGCCTGCTACGCAGGCTACCGCAGCTGAGGTTTCAATGAGCTTTACATGGCGCTTACCGTATCGAACCGCTGTGTGGAAGACGCGCAGGCGGAGACGGGGAAAGCAGGAAGCGAAATCTCTGCCAGAAGTCGGTCGAAAAAGTGCTAAATTGGACGAAAAAGTGCTAGAACTTGAATAACTCCAAATTCTTTTGAGCAATTGACACAAACTCTTCAGCGAAGGTGTATATAAGAAGGACGCTCAAAACAGTGTTAAAATATTAGCGTTCTCCATGTGATTTGAAGACTTTAATATTAAACTGTTTCAATTATCTGTGTCCTGTTCGGGGGGGGGGGCGTATATGTTTATCAAAGCGAGCTTAAGGCCCCGTTTACACTATAGCGGATTGCTATCGGAGTGCGGGAGTGGGTCAAATTTTGTAGATATCGAAAGGCTGTGAAGATTTTTAATCCCAGAGACCCAAATAAACATGCCAATTCTGTCAAACTAATAAGCATTTGCTACTAACCCGATTGCTCCGTAACGGCAAAAGAAGATGTCTTGACCAGCGAATCCGGTATAGTGTAAACAGAGCCTAAGATGCACCAAATCTACGACGCGGACGTGAAGAAAATCTCGGTAACTATATTCCCACAGTTTCATTATACGGTTAAAAATTATGGCCTCCAGTTGATAAACAAAGTCAGAGACACACTAGTGAAGCAAAATAAAACTGGATCCCAAACATTAGCAACGGTTTTTATGTCACGTTCGCGTCGCAGATTTGGTACATCTTAAGCTCGCTATAGCGAGTATGGAGAATTCAGAAGACACATTTGAAGAGTCAGTATTAAACGTATCATTTGATGAGCTTTCCATTGAAGGTTAGTGTCAAAGAAGTTATATCTCTATTATTGCTGCCGAGCGAAGCGATGGCAGCCACCTATTCTTGACAACGTTTACAGTTTTTACTCGTGCCAGATCCCCGCGCGACTTATGTATTTTAGCCAAAGCATTTGAGATTTGTTTGTCGTTCGTTCGTTCGTTTGTTCGTTCGATCATTCGGATCGCATTTTCTGACGTCACAGAATTCGAATGACGTTGTGTACAAATTTATATACGC
This sequence comes from Paramuricea clavata, assembly GCA_902702795.2. Lineage (NCBI taxonomy): Eukaryota > Metazoa > Cnidaria > Anthozoa > Malacalcyonacea > Plexauridae > Paramuricea > Paramuricea clavata. The sequence continues at coordinate 11,967 of CACRXK020001654.1, forward strand.
AGGAAGTTTACGATGATAATCCGATCACTTCCGAAAGCTGCGTTCGGTGCGCCGTAGCTTCATAGGAGCTATGACATTTAATTTTGACATGACCATATGGCAATGTCGCATATTTTTCCATTGCACGAGGCTTATTTCACAATATTACTATTTGATTTTGGAGGAAAACTATCAAAAGAATTATATTTTTGAAGGTATGTTGATATGAAATAGTTATTTGAACGTTTGAATACTTTCATTTATATATGTAAATGAACGTGATAGTCTGTTTTTTATATTAAAAATACATTATAAAAATTCGAATTCTATCTCCTCTAGGTGTATATTTTGTTGTGTGTTCGTGGCGATCATTTTGTCAAATCAAGTCAAAATTAAAGGAGCTGTTCATATTATGTTTTTCAAAAAAGCAGTGAATTGTGAACTTTGTGTAACTGTACCAAACTTGCTAGCTATGTGTGAACTAGGTATATTTTATACTTTATACTAGCGAGGTTGTGATCTTGCTAGCTGGGCAATCGTCGACGGTTGGCAATAATAAAGTTGTATCACTTGTATACTGATTCTGTCAAAAGATCAAGCCAACAAGGTATTGTATATCAAATTTTACAAATATGTAGGTTGTATGTAAATTAGAAAATTGTCAATAAAAATAGTTATATATATATATTTATTATATTACAGTAAAATGATTATTGATATTGTTATTATTTAATTATGGGAATATGATATGCAGTAATTAAGCCGTGTATAAAAGAACCAGTGAATTTTGATTTCAGGCTGAAGTGGTTCGTATATTGTCTTACTTCACACTATACTTTTTTATATTCAACACATTGTATTTTGGGTGCTCAATTGCCCAAATTTCAGGCTAGTGGTTCTTAACCTACTGGTTCTTTTATGCGATAGCAAGGCTTTACTGTAATGTCTGTATATCAAATCAATAGACCTTATGCATAATGACGTCTTAAGGCTTGATGGCCAAGAAAATTTCGATAGTGGCCATTTTGGATTGTTTAATTTTCCTGGGCGATTACTACTAAAGTCCTGGGCAAACTAGGAAACGTTGTTGCGGACGAACAGGCGTGGACGAACAGGGTGGGCGAACAGGGAAACGTCTGAGGAAGCATCGAGAATCGCAAATGTTTCCGCAACGTTTCCTAGTTTGCCCATAGCTTAAGACCAGCATTCCTCGCAGGCATCAAGCCTTGTGACATCATTATGCATAAGGTCAAATGAGCAGTATGATGTCCAAATTGTAACACACAATTGTACACGAATGAAAAATTATTTGACTTTTTGCCATAATGCTCACAATTTCTTTCTTATTATATAGTTTTACAGTTCTGACTGAGTACAATCATTTATAAAAAGAATGGTGTCATATGAAGCTGACATATTAAACAATTGCAATCTTAATCATTTACACAATGAATGGTGTCATATGAAGCTGACGTATTAAACAAAAATGTCAACAAAATAGATTTTGTCTCCCCATCGGCAGATTGTTCCGTTGTTCTGCGGTAGTGGTAGTTTTGAAAGTACCATTAAAATGATAATTGAGGCAAAAACTGACTTACTGGTAGTATTTCTGTGTATGAAATTGTTATTAAATTCTGCATATCAAATTATTCATTTAAGTATTAATTATTATCATTTGTTATATATGATATTGTACAGTATTCAGTGGCAAACTAGCCATGGCAACTGGTTATGATATGCAAATAAACTTGCACAATTTGAATAATGCAAATTGTTGCGTTTGAAAGCGAGAGCCGCTAGAGGACTGGGGCGAAATAAACGAAAACAAAGATGGCGGCCAGCACGAAGTGAAATTAAAGTAAAGAAACAAATTATTTAGATTTTATTGTTGAAGAAAGGTTAGAAACGATGGACGTAGTCGGACAAATGTACGTTTACCTAATTTTCGCCATTTTGAACTTTATTTCTTAGATCTATATCGTAAACATTGTCATATTTGTATTTTGTAGCTTCAGATTATCTGGTATCACATTTATGTATTATTAAATTGACCAAAATCCTGAAATGTTGCGTTCGTCGTCGTGTCTAATCTTGAACTAAGGAAACATCATCTGAAGATTTCATTTCTACTGTATTTCAAAGGTTTACAAGTGAAAATTTATGTGGATTTATGTTGCTATTAATGTTTGAATAATACTGTGTTTGTTTATACAATGTCTGAGGCAAAGGAACGATTGGAAAAGGCCAAGAATGTTCGCCGTGCCGCTAAAGGAAAGTTAACTCGAGTTATTAGGACTGCAAAGGTTTTAATTGAAGCTGAACGGCCAGTTCAGGAAATTGAGGATATTTTAAAGGAAATAAAGGATTCATATGCAGCTTTAATAGTCAAACATGAAGAATACGCTATGTTTTTGAATGATGAAGAATTTGATGAAGCCGAGAACTGGTTAAATGAATGTTCAAGTGAGTACACACAGCTTTCTATTGTCATCAATGATTATATCAAAATAAAGACCAGTCAGACAAAAGTAAATGAAGAAGTAAGTGCAGCCAGCATTGAAATAAATAATCAGCCTAGTACTCAACCTCCCAGTGACAATGTACTCTCAAGTGAATCTCAGTCGACTGAAACTGGAAATACGGGTGAAGTAGATGTCCCCCCTGTAACAATGCCCTCAAAGTCATTCTATGTAAAGCATGAGAAACCAAAATTGCCAACCTTTTATGGAGACGTTAGAAAATATTTCATATTCAAGTCTGATTTCCAACACGCCATTGAACATCACTGTTCAGAAAGAGATGCTATCACTGTTCTTCGGTCATGTTTGGGCCCTGAACCAGCTAAGCTCATTGAAGGAATAACAACTGATCTCAAAACTGCATGGAAATACCTGGACCACAACTATGGAGATCCTAGAATCATCTCAGATACAATTACTGCAGACCTTGAGAAATTTAAACCCCTACAGTCAGGCGATGATCATCGGTTTTGTGATTTGGTCAACCTTGTTCGAAAGTCGTCCAATATCCTGAAAGAAGTAAAACGGCCTCAAGATATGGACAACACCCACATAATTTCTTTGATTGAGCGAAAAATGACACCTGATGATCTGAAAGTCTGGTCTCGCCATATTTACGTACAAGAAAAGGAACCTTCACTAGCTAATTTGTTGGCATGGATGGAAGAAGAAATGACTGTGCGATTACGTTCGGGTGCTACAATCAGAAAAAGCAGCAGTCCCTATCGACATGGTGTCCACGCTCTGGGTGGTGGAAATAATAGTCAATATTCAGGATCATATAAAGGTAACAATGCTAACTTGTCAGTATCGGACAGCCCAAAGACACAATGTTATGTTTGCAAAGCCATGCACTATGTTGATCAATGCCCTCAGTTTAAATCCATGACACCCATGCAACGATGGGAAATTGTAAAGGAGCAGAAAGCATGCTTTAGTTGTCTTAAGCGAAGTAAAGGTCACACAGCCTCAAACTGTCTTCGAAAAAAGGAATGTCAGGAAAAAACCCATGACGGTTCCAGTTGTAAGAAACCTCACCACAAGCTTCTCCATGGAAACACAAGTCCTGATCCTAGAAATGTTATTGGATTCATACAAGACAACAGTGAAGCCGTTCTACCCATTATCTCTGCCACAGTAAAAGGTCCCAACAACAAGTGCGGAAATGCGAGCGTGTTTTATGACAGTGGTGCCCAAGTCAGTATGATTAGAGATGACTTTGCTGAAGAACTGGGACTAGAAAGCAAGCCTGTAACAATTTTCATTGCCAAAGTAGGAGAGACTGAGCAAGAATTAAACACCAAGTTATACAAGGTACCGATTTATGCCGCAAATGGACGAGCAATTCAAACAATTGAAGCAGTAGGTATTCCTCAAATCTCGCACGATACAACAACAATTAATGTCAACCAAGTGTCAGAAATGTTTGGCCTGCCAAAGAATGAATTTCAACGAAAACCAGGACCCATTGACATTTTAATTGGAATAAACTATCCAACCTTTCATGCAGGTGAAACCAAAGTTAAGAATGGTCTTGCAGCGCGTAAGAGTCCATTAGGATGGGTGATATTTGGAGTGAAGTCCCAGCGTTCACCTCCTGAAGTAAAACAAGTTCTCCATGTTAGATTTGCTCCACCAGTGGACTTAAGTGAGTTTTGGACAACTGAATCAATGGGAGTATCTGTGTCACCTTGTACATGCGAAGCAGCGAAAATGTCAACACAAGAACGGTCTGAAATGAAGATAATTGAGGAGTCGTGCAGCCTAGAAGATAATAAATGGACTATGAAGTACCCTTGGAAAAGAGATCCAAAAGAATTGCCCGACAACTACACCCATGTAGTCAGAAGAATGGAAAGCACTGAGCGACGACTACTGTCACAACCAGATCATGCAGAGAGTTATAACAGTCAAATGAAGGAGATGGAAGACATGAAGTTTTCTAGAAAGCTGACAAAGAAAGAATTAGAAGAATGGACCGGACCTGTGCACTACATTTCCCACCACGCTGTCATTCGTCCTGAGAAAAGGAGTACACCCGTGAGGATCGTGTTTAACAGTTCAGCAACATACGAAGGCCATACCCTCAACGACTACTGGTACAAAGGACCCGATTTGTTGAACAATTTATTTGGCGTCATCCTCCGTTTCCGAGAGAACCCGATAGCTATCTCCGGAGATATTTCGAAAATGTATCACATGGTGTCAATTCCATTAGCTGATCAACATGTCCACAGATTTGTGTGGCGAAATTGCGAGACCGAAAGAGAGCCGGACATTTACGTAAAAACTGTTCTAACCTTCGGAGACCGACCAGCGCCTGCCATGGCTACGACTGCAAAGCGAAAGACAGCCAGTCTAAAGGAAGATGTCAAGCCGAAAGCTGCAGAAGCAATTGTCAAGAACGCTTATGTTGACGATATATGCGACTCCGTTTCCACCAAAGAAGAAGCCAAAGATCTTACTTTAGACATCAATGAAGTGCTCGAATCAGGCGGTTTCCATATCAAAAGATGGATATCAAATGCACCAATCAACGGAGAAGAATCATCGGATGAGCAAGTTATAGTCGGCAGTAGAGACGATACCGAAAGAGTTCTTGGAACTGTTTGGATACCCAAAGAAGACAAGCTATCGTACAAAATTAAGTCTGGAGACGTAACGACCAACCAAAGTCCTGACGTTCCATCAAAGTTGACAAAACGAAAAATCCTAAGTAAACTTGCAGCCATCTTCGATCCAATCGGAGTTGCAGCGGCCATTGTGATCAAATCGAAGATTGCCTTACAAGAACTGTGGCAACTCGGTCTGAAGTGGGATGATGAAGTTCCATCAGCCTCGAGAGAAAAGTGGATTCGTATCTTCAAAGAAATTAGAAAGCTCAATGATGTTAAATTTGATCGTTGTCTAACGCCATCTGAAGCCTTTGGTAAACCCTGTCTTATCGTGTTCTGTGATGCATCTCGTTTAGCATTCGGTGCTGTTGCCTATATAAGATGGAAACAAAGAGATGGAAAATTCGGTGTACGATTTGTTGCAGCTAAGTCAAGGGTTGCACCACTCAAAGAGCTCACAATTCCTCGCCTTGAGCTTCAAGCCGCAGTAATAGGAAGTCGTCTCGGTAAAACCATTCAACAAGAATCTCGTTTCGAATTCGAAAGAGTGCGCTATCTTACGGACAGTAGAGTTATTCTAGCTTGGATCCAAGGACAGACACGCAATTACAAGCCATTTGTTTCGTCAAGAGTAGCGGAAATTCAAAATAACAGCGAGCCCGCGGATTGGTCCCACTGTCCAACTGATGTCAACGTTGCTGATGATATAACGAAGGGAATCTCCGTCGAAGAAATCAATGTAAGATGGTCACCAGGTCCAGAATTCTTGCAACTTGCCGAAGAGCACTGGCCTACCCAACGTGGTCTACCGGATATGAAAGAAATTAACAAAGAAAGAAGAAAAGTAACTATTACATGCGCCACCAATGTCCTGGAACCAATAATCGACTGCACGACGTTTTCATCCTGGAAACGTCTTCTTCGAACCACCGCTTATGTCCTTCCATTCTGCCATAATGTCCGAGCGAAGTTATCCCGCAACAAGGACTTTCCCACCTACGAAGGCCCTCTTAACCCCAGAGAGATCCAGAGTGCCGAAGAATACTGGCTAAAGATTGCTCAAATCGACCTTATGAAGCGGATGAAGAAAGGAGACTTTAAAACGTTAACCCCATTCGTAGATCCAAAAGGTATCATCCGAGTTCGTGGTCGTGTCAACCCAAGTCTTGTATCTTACGATAACACACGCCCGGCCCTGTTGCCTCGAAAGCATTGGATTTCTGTACTCGTCACACGCAATGCCCACCAAATCAGCCATTCAGGCGTTGACACCACAACCGCAAGAACCAGAAGAAAATATTGGGTGATCCGAGGTCACGACGTCGCCAAAGCAGAGAAAAATCGTTGTACTTTATGTAGAAAGATCGAAGCCAAAGTAGAGAACCAGTTTATGGCCAACTTACCTGCATCACGCCTTCAGCCTTACACACCACCGTTTATGTTTACCTCCTGCGATTATTTTGGTCCAATAAAGGTGAAAGTCGGAAGAAATAAAACGACAAAACATTACGGAGTTATATTTACGTGCACGAACACGCGAGCTGTTCATTGCGAACTCGCTGTCGACGCAAGTGCGATGGAGTTTCTTCAAGTTTTACGAAGATTCTTCTCGTACAGAGGTTACCCGAAATTGATGCTGTCTGATAACGGACTTCAGATGGTCGGAGCAGAGAACGAGCTCAGAGCTATGATCGAAGGTTGGGATAAGAACAAGTTAAAGGAGTACTGTGCCGACAGAGGAATAACATGGCAGTTCACAACCCCTCTTGCCCCCCACCAAAATGGATGTTCCGAGTCCATGGTAAAGTCCTGTAAGAAAGCGATCAAGAAAGCGATTGGAGACACTTTATTAACGCCGTTCGAGCTACACACGTGTCTTGTAGAAGTAGCTAATCTGCTGAATCAACGTCCTATTGGTAAGCTGTCGCAAGATCCCGATGACGGAGCATATATTTGTGCTAATGATATCCTCTTAGGCAGAGCCACCAACTCTGTTCCACAAGGACCGTTTCGCAAAACTAACAATCCACGTCACCGATTTGAATTCTGTCAAAGGATCATTGACTCGTTTTGGAAGAGATGGTCTGTAGAAGTATTGCCTCGCTTAGTACCAAGAAAACAATGGAACAGAAAGAATAGAAATGTTCGCGTAGATGACTGGGTTATCATCGCTGATCCTAATGCTGTACGGGGAAATTGGCAAAATGGAAGAGTTACCCGAGTATTTCCAGGAGTAACCTGAAGTTCAGGCCCTAATTTGAAATAGGGCCTGACACAAAACCTGTCTAGACCGTGGGACGCCCACATGTTATTTTTAGACACAACATGCAATATGATTGACAAGTGCTGTAGATTTCGTTTAAATACACAAAAAATTATATTCTCATGAACATATCCGCAGAGTGTGCATTTTACTTTTTAATTAAACTTAAAAATTCAAGGTACTTTTATATAATTAAGAGTCAGTTTCTCTATTTAACCGAACAGGAGAACAGCAAACAAAGATTTAATTAGTCAGTTCTGTGCACGGCTTGACTGCCAAGGCCCAAGCTTTCTCAAGGTCTCAACTTGCTGGACGCGGATATACTCTAACGACTAACGGGCTAATAACAGCAACAATTAAATTCTCAATCATACCACGAAGAAGGCGATGTAGCTCAGAAAACAACGCCGGTAGGACCTGATATTAAAAATAAGACTTTTGCCGGCGAAGCAAGTTGGCAGAACATCTTGGCTGTCAACAACAAGCTTTCGAATACAGGACTAGTTTGGCTGTTCTTTCAGCGTCGTGTGTGTCCAAAATTCGTCAAAGATTTTGATGAAGCCCTTTCAAAATACTGTTTGTTTGATTTATTTTCTTCCATAAAGCATAAAAGAAAAGAAATTCGAAGAAATCGATAATGGAATTTGTTACGTGCGTTTGACCTTTATATTAATTCTCGCCTTGACCGAGCTATTTTTAAAACTGTTGTTTATATGAACTTGCAACCAATCAAAATCCTTCACGATGCTGATCAACCAATCAGATTTCCCGTCCACCAGGTGGACGGGAATCCCACACTTTAGAAAGGTTTTGTGTCAGGCCCTATTCTGTGATAGGGCCTGAACTTCAGGTTATCCCAGGAGATGACGGATTAATCAGAAATGTGGAAGTGAAAACAGCAACTGGAAATTATAGACGCCCAATTACGAAGCTCTGTGTTATTTATCCTGTCGAAGGCTTTAAAGATTAAATGGGATTCTCCCGTTGTCCGGGGGTATGTTGCGTTTGAAAGCGAGAGCCGCTAGAGGACTGGGGCGAAATAAACGAAAACAAAGATGGCGGCCAGCACGAAGTGAAATTAAAGTAAAGAAACAAATTATTTAGATTTTATTGTTGAAGAAAGGTTAGAAACGATGGACGTAGTCGGACAAATGTACGTTTACCTAATTTTCGCCATTTTGAACTTTATTTCTTAGATCTATATCGTAAACATTGTCATATTTGTATTTTGTAGCATCAGATTATCTGGTATCACATTTATGTATTATTAAATTGATCAAAATCCTGAAATGTTGCGTTCGTCGTCGTGTCTAATCTTGAACTAAGGAAACACAAATCATTAAAAACTTGCATAGCATGACCTGTAGACTTTCACAAAGTCCTTCATCTTTGTTTAGAACGAAGGAATTTTCAAGGAAGTAATTTCTTGAAGAGTAGGGAATTTGTGGAAGTCAATACAATTGGAATATGTAGCTGAGCTTCGATTTTGTGCAAAGTGTTTTCATATTCAGATTGCACTTTTTCTACCACCTGAACAGGTGTCTTAGGGGTGCTTTTCGTGTTTATGTGATGGAAGGTGGGGGAGGCAGCACTTTCCCTGCGATAGTAATTTCTAGTATTATGATAGTACTGTGTCTGAGCGTCTGTGTTTAGTACACATAATAATTAAATTCACTTATTCTCGCCTTGTTATTTGCCAGTATATATTATTTCTCAATTTTCCATTGATACATATACTTTTAAATCAGTAGCAGTAACTATATTTAAAGAATTTGAGTTCTTTACAGCAAAATTATAAATTTGAGACAAGTTAATAAGTAATTTGTATGATATAATTTAATAAAATGCAAAATGGGAAGTGCCTCGCATGGGACTTGGAGTCCCGTTCGCACTTTTCCCAATTGGGTTCTTTTGTTGTTGTTATTTTAAATTAGTGTAACTTTGCCCAATTATTTGTTAGTATAATTATTGTAAATATAGTTGTTAATGACCCAATAAAGTTCTTAAAAAAAAGGGTCTGCCGTCTAGTATAAAAATGAGGCATATATGTCAGATATATCATGTCATCTATGATTTCAATTGGTACCGATCATTAATTAATTACAGGGGGGGCAGGTGGAAATGAAAAATTAGATGCTAAAATTTTGTTGCCCCCCCCCTTGAGGATAACACTAGCCTGCGAGCAGGCTCTCTGGCTGAAAGAGAGCCTGCAAGGATCCTATGATGATTGCGTGCCGCCTTTCAGTTAGTATGTCACAGGTCAATTAATATCAGCCAATCAGCGCAGACCGGAAATACACTTAAATATTGTAAACATAAACCGATAAACGTTATTAACTCCATTTACTCTATATTGTATTCTTTCGTTAGTTTCGTATACAGACCGCCACTGGGGCATACTAAAAAAGTTAAACGGCTTGAGATTTTACAGTTTAATATATCAAGTTGTACTTTTTATTACAATCTGCATGTGTTTCTGTAGGCACAGTAAGTTTAAAGTTGTATATTACCCGCTAACTAATTCAGTTGTTTGGAATTGCTTCATGCTGCAATAAATATATATATCCAGTATAGTAATAATATAACTGCAATAAATATATCTGTATATATATCCAGTATAGAATATTAATATGATATACCATGGACATTGGACATAATTTAATTATATGTTTATAGTTCAAATTTTGCAACAAAAGGTGGAATTACAGTATTAAACATGCATGTGATAATTATTGTAAACAAAGTGACGAGTAAATTACTGTACATTTTAACGATCCATACTTGTAAATATTAAATAGTCAGTATAACATTGTAAAACAAGCTTAATACAAACAATATGCACGGAATATTATCAGAATAATTCTCAATATTGTTTCATGAAAGGGAAGCGATCTATATCGAATATATAAATGCCTTGTCCCTAGGTTTCGGTCTGCGAATTTGTTCAGTCTCTTCTTAGCCTAGAAGTCAGACAAGCCCAGGACACAATAAAGCATGCAAGCTTTTAGTATTCGTCTTTATATGAATACTATATGATTTTACTGTAAAAAGTCAACAAGGATACAAAATACATGACACTTTTATCTCTACATTGCCGCAATTCCGAAGCTTTGCGTTGCTCGGTTTTACAAACGGGAAGTGTAGTTTATGGAAGCTTGTCAATCACTTCATTTGAATCAGTTATCAACCAATCAGAGATCTGCGTCCAAATATTGGACGCATGCACGTAAATATCATAGGGATCCTTGCAGGCTCTCTTTCACCCAGAGAGCCTGCTCGCAGGCTAGGATAACACAATTATACTTGACCCTCCCCACATGTAAATAACAAAAGGCACATTCGTATAAATTTAAAGTTCTTATAAAGTGAAGCCACATTTAATCATACTAACCTATCATAGTTGCCAACTTTGGGAAAAAAAACATCCGTGAGATTTTGTCTTGGGGGACCTACGAGGTGCCACCATAGTCGGCACTGAGCTGAAAAATTTTGAAAATATGGAGTCTCTAGATTGTTGGAAATGGCATTTTCAGAGTTGTATACCTTAGGCCCGGTTTAGACGCCGTGCTTTTCATGAGCCGAACTTAATACAATGAATTAAGCACATGAGAAGCACGGCGTCTAAATCAATTAAGCACTGCACTTAATATTAAGCACGGCTAAATTAATAAGTTCGCCTGGTTCAGGCGTGCTACACGGCTGAAGCACATGTTGATTTATACTGCCGTGCTTTACATGAGCCGTACCAAATGCATAAATTATGATAAAATAGAACATTTATAGTACGCGTGCGTTGATTGGTCGAGAAGCGTGTTTCTACGCGGGAAATTTCCCGCCTAAACTTACAATCGTAAACAAAACAATTTTAATGCAAATTAAGAATTGTTTAATACAGTCAAAATACAAAAACCTTCCCACTTCCCCTATTGGCTTGTTTTGTATTTCTGTAATTTGTTCTATTTTTTCTGTAGTGATTTAATACCGCTTTATCGGCAAATATCGCGGTAAAATTTTCCTTTCTTTTCTTTATATACGTCAATTTGTAGCAAAGGATACACCTTTCGTTAGACTCTTTGCATAAAAGTTGCGAAATTAGGCTTATAGCGATATTTGCTGATAAAGGCAAAAAGGGTTTCTTGCAGTAAATTGATGGAGCAAAGGTCGGCATTATTACGCAATGAGAATTTGTAAATATATCGAGTCTACTACAAATCTTTTCTTCTTTCTATTAAGAAATAAATATAAAGCATTTATTATGTATGACCCATACAGTTATAGAAACACTTGTAGTAGTTTGGGAGAACTCGAATAACGTGGAAAAACTCGCCCTATATAAGCCTATATAGGTTTCGTTTTCCCCACACATTATATCCAGGCATTATGCTATGTTTGTAGTAAAAAGGCTTTTCAAAAAGCAATTGAAATTTTTAATAACCACAAACCTGTAGACGCTCAGAAATGCCAAGATTGTATGTGATAAACCCTTTTTTCTTATTATGAATTGTCACTCGCCCCAGGTTTCGAAGTGAAGCAGCGCAAATTATTAAGTACGGCTCATGAAAAGCACGCCTGTCTAAATCAAAATTGGAAGTACGCCTATTTTACTCGAGTAAAATATGAATTAAGTTCGGCTCATGAAAAGCACGGCGTCTAAACCGGGCCTTATACCCACAAATTTTGGTGGCTTTTATTTAGATATGCAAAACCATATTGTTGAATACCCACGAGATGATTGAATTGCATGAAATGATGTTTTTGATTATCTAATTTTTTCAGAAGAAAAAGGTTTTATGTAATTTGACGTAAATGAAGTCACTCTTAATAGTTAATTTAAAATGTGCAACAAAGGCAACATATTTAAGAACCAGTTGGGTTATTTTCGAAATCCGTGAGAAATTACCAAGCTGTGAGCTCACCGCGAGGTTTTAGTAGAATATGTGATGCTGATGGTGCAACTATGCCCTGTATACATGTACCGTAATTAATACAGTATATTTTTTACCATTTGGTGAGTCAACAGCTGTTCAAATGTACATGTTTATGTTGAAATGAGTTTAGTAAATAGTGTTGTGTTGGAGTTTACTACAGTTCTACTGCTCTCTATTTTTATCTGTAGGGTTTATGGTAGGGTGGGGTCATGCGGGGCAGGTATTTATATTGCCCAAAAATTTTTGCCCCCCCCCTTTTTTCACGCACAAAAATATCTGACCCCCCCTCATTTTACACCAG
>CACRXK020001654.1:24591-51415 GCA_902702795.2 Paramuricea clavata
CCCTCCCCTGTAATTAATGACCGGTCGCTAAACAATAGTTTGTTGATTATGTCAAATAGGATTCAATTTTTATAAAAATCTGCCTGTATCTGGCTACCCTGATTTACAATTATGCAAATTTTTACTTATAGATAGTCAAGCAGATGTTGTTTTCGAGCATGTAAACATAAACTAAGCCCATCCAAAACTGAACATGAACAACAACCTAAGTGGTAATCGCCTCATATTGGAAAGCGTTTGGCGATTGTTAAAAGTTTCAGTTACAACCAAGTCCTGCATAGTTCTACTCCTTTTTTAACCGTTGTTTCTTCGCTGAAATCCGATCGCCGATGAAGCGATCTGTAATAGACATAAAGTCCATTTTTTAAAAATATTTCGATTTTCCATATTCTGTAAAACAAGCATGACAACACGTTTTCCCATTCCTCCATTCTAACAATAACGCTTTTCCAAAACAAGAGTGTTTTAGGTCAAGTTTTTCTACTAAATTTGCGTCGTACATAGATATAAACACTTTTGACAGTTTTGAGAATAACAAATTACAATTGTAACAATAACAATTAACAAAATTCTCACAAAGTCCTCCCCCCCCGGTATTTTGAACTATTGGGCGTGACTTCTTGCAGAGGTTTCCCGTTTTCTTCGATAACACCGAAACCTCTGCGGAGGAGAGAGTCATTAGTATGTAAATTTTCCGCTAAGTTATTTAAATATTCACATTTAGCTTGGTTGCATATTTTCTTGAGTGAGTTACTTGTATTCTAGTGTAGGTCGTTCACAAATCGACACGATTGATCGCACTTTTAGCTTTCCAACACATTTTTTTTTTCTTTACAAGTTGTAATATGATTTTTTCTGTGTTGGTGTAATGTACTCGGGTGAATATGATGCTTGTGATGTTACTCTGAGTGTATATCCACACCAGGCAAGCTTGAAAAACTGATATGCCTGACCACGGTGGGAATCGAACCTACGACCTTTAGAATACTAGCCCAATGCTCTGCCAACTGAGCTACGCGGTAGGTCGGTTCGAGTATGTGATATTTCGGAACAGAATCTAGTTCCTTCGATATCAATGTAATCTAGTAATCATGATTTTTTCTGTGTTGGTGTAATGTACTCAGGTGAATATGCCGATGCTTGTGATGTTATTCTAAGTGTATCCACACCGGGCAAGCTTGAAAAATATGCCTGAAAAATATGCTTGAAAAATATGCCTGACCTTCTAAAGGTCGTAAGTTCGATTGCCACCGTGGTCAGGCATATTTTTCAAGCTTGCCGCCCAGTGTGGATGTACACTCAGAGTAACATCACATGCATCAAGTTGTAATATCTCGTCAGTGACCCAAGGAGGTCGTGTATTCTTTATCTTTACACATTTTGGAGTACATTGAGCAACAGCTGATTAAAAAAAGATCAGACTAAGGTTTCCAGACTTCGTTTAAATCACTGGACAAAAAGGCACAATCCCATGGAGTATATTCAAATAACTCATTCAAGTGTGTCGAATCGGCTTTCTTAAAGTTATAAAATTCTTTGTTATTATATTTTCGGCGATAAGGATTTATATTTATCTTAAAAGAAATGGTGTTGTGAACGGAGAACGGTTCCCCTACTACACGGTAAAATTCAAAGGGTAAAAATTACTTTAAAAAGTGGGGTAAAATTTTGTCCTAAAAACGCCGCGGTTTGGGGGGTAACTTTCAGTAGGGAGTAAATTTTACTCCAAAGTTTAAGGGACAAATTGTACTCCAAAAACGGGGGTAGCTGTTTTGTCCTAAAAATTACCCCAGTTTAGAGGGTAAAAATACGGGTAGAGTAAAATTTGTCCACTGTGGAATGGTGTAATTTCTACTCCATGCACGAAGACATTCTTTCACAATTCACGCTACAATAGCACTTTCGACCTGCAAATTTAAGCATAATTCCTTGATACGCTGCATGGTTGCTGCATGATTGTCTCCAACAATTAGGATGCCTTTCAGAATTATATATACACAAATATTTAAAACATAAACATAAATTTTATTAATCACGTTTCACAAAGCATTTGTTTCATCTTGTTTAAAAAGTTAGGTTATACTTGTTTGAAGTCAAATACTTCATGTGTCTACAGTATTCGTTTTGAGAGGCGTATTGGATGAGAAGATTGGGTTCTTGTTAATTAATCGCTTATCTTGCTGTGGCCAGTTTCTCAGAGATATATTAGCGCTAACCTTGGACCTTTAGGTTAAATATTTCTCCATGACAATTTGCTAAACTTGCAAAAGTACGATTTCTAATGATCTAGATATTTTCGGCGTTATGAACAAACTGTTGAGAAATTTGTTTTAGGAGAAGATTTTCGTTCACCTATATTCTATAAAAGGACGAGGTTAGGCTATAACTGCCTTTGAGCACTGCGAAACGCCACGGCATGGTTACTACAATCGTCGACAAAGCTTGGTGATATAAATAAGTTGTGCATATGTTTAAAAAATACATTTTTGTCTAGTGTTAATGGTTTACTGGCTCATGTTCTTGTTCATATTTTTTGCGCTAATAAAAACTAAAACTATACGCTGTAGTTTTCTCTCACTCTCTTTTACATAAATGCGGCTTTTATTAGGCTATTGTTATTATTATAATTATTATAATTATTATAATTATTATTATGGAAACATCAAATTTTATTTCTTAACTACTAAGATACAACCTTAATCACTGGAACACAGGCGCAAGCTGGAAGATACTAAAAATTTACAATATAAGAATAAAATATTTAGATATATTTACAATAATTAATATAATAATAATTATAATATAATTATTATAATTATATATAACTACAGCCTATTACCGGGTAAAGTATATTTCCTAAGTCAGCAAATAAGAAAGAAGAAGCAACATCAGACATTAAAGCAAAAGGCTTCTGATGTCGACAGCAAAGTGTATTTTTTTATATAAGGGTGTTTCATCCCAACGCACCAAGCTATCGTAACTCCAGTATTCCCTCCTTATACAGAAATCAAGAACAGATGGAGAAGAGAGAATATGGTGACAGAAAAAAAGAAATCGAGCATGGTTCCTTTACCCCCCTAATCTTTTCAACCAGTGGTGGTCTTGGTAAAGAATCAACAGTCGCGTATAAGATAATTGCTGAATTATTAGCGGTTAAACGGAAGTCAGAATATGGTGCTACTCTAGCGTGGATGAGGTGCTAATAGAATAGAATAGAATAGAATAGGATAGGATAGGATAGAATAGAATTGTCCTAACTATGTTAATTGAATTGTCGTAATTATGTTAATTTATGATAAACACGTGATCATGATTAAAGTGGTTGTTGAACATGGCGACGTGTATAGTATATCACATGGTGTCAGGAGTAAAAAAAGCCAAAAAAACCCTAAAATGGAAACGTTTAAGCCCCCGAGTGCATTGAATTTGACGGGAAACTTGCGCGAGAACTGGAGGCGATGGATTCAGCGATTCGAGTTGTTTTTGACCGCGTCAGGGAAAGTCAAAGAAACGGAAAAAGTCCAGTGTGCAATTTTACTTCATCTCATCGGTGATGAAGCCCTCGAAATCTACAACACGTTTACGTTTGGCGAGGGCGAGGATCGTGATAAGTTGAGCGTGTTGAAGAAGAAATTTGAAGATTAATATGTAAATCCTCGAAAGAATATTGTATTTGAACGATATAAATTCTGGGAATGCAAACAACAAGAAGGTGAAACAATCGACCAATTTATAACGGAGTTGAAAACACGAGCTAAGTCATGTGAATTTGGTGATCAAACGGACAGCATGATTCGAGATCGTATATAGTATTTGGGGTGAGTGATATTCGATTAAAAGAACGATTGCTTCGTGAATCGTCTGAATTCACTCTTGAAAAAGCTGCAAGTTTGTGCCGAGCGGCGGAAGAAAGTGCGAAACGGCTCAAAGAGCTTCGGAAGCAAAATGTTGATCCAAGTGAACCGGAAGTTCACGTCGTAAAGAAACCCACTCGAGGTGAGTTGCTATTTGATTGTAATAGATGTGAAACTAAGCATGCAGTAAGATCTTGTCCTGCATTTGGAAAACCTTGCCACCAATGTAAAAGAAAAAATCACTTCGCACGAATGTGTCAAATGTCAAGAAATTCTTCTGTTGATGAAGTGTCAGAAAATACTGGGGAAGCTAACACTAGAAATGACCCAACACTCGAGTTAAATAGTTTATTTATTGGGACCATAACTAGCCCCACAACAAGTTCTGCATGGTTTGTGAGTGTGGGTATAAATGGAACACAAGTTCGATTTAAACTTGACACTGGAGCTGAAGCCAATGTGTTGCCATTTAATGTGTATTCAAGTCTAAAGATTTATCCCTGCAGAAAACTGATGTGGTTTTAACCTCATATGGGAATTTTAAAGTCAAACCGGAGGGGAAAGTTTTCCTGAGATGTGTCATCAATGGTCAGTCTGAAATGCTACCATTCTTTGTTGTTACTGTCCAGTCAACCCCAATACTAGGTCTGCAGGCATGTGAGAAATTAAACCTGGTCAAGAAAGTCAATGAAGTGGCCCCATCACCCTCCACTAAAGAACACATTATTCATGATTACCCAGAGGTGTTTGAAGGGCCTGGCTTCATGGACGGAGAATATCATATTGTTGTTGACAAGACTGTCTAGCCTGTCATCCACCCGCCACGAAACGTTCCCTACAGCATACTGGGAAAGTTAAGAGAGAAACTTTCGCAGCTTGAAAAAATTGGTGTTGTGCAGAAAGTTGACAAACCGACTCCACTCCATGGGTTAACAGTCTTGTCATATAGTCGAGAAACGTGATGGATCTCTGCGGTTATGTTTGGATCCCCGTGATGTGAATAAGGCTATTCAACGGGAGCATCATAGAATTCCGGCATGTACTAAAACACGGAACACTAATCCGGAACACCGGAACAGCCCGGAACAGCACGGAACAGCCCGGAACACCTCCGGAACAGCACGGAACAGCCCGGAACAGCACGGAATAGTCCGAAACACCTACGGAACATGGCGGAACAGCACGGAACAGTCCGGAACACCTCCGGAACAGCACGGAACAGCCCGGAACACCTACGGAACAGTCCGGAACACCTACGGAACAGCGCGGGACACCTACGGAACTGCACGGAACAGTCTGGAACACCTACGAAATATGGCGGAACAGCACGGAACACCTCCGGAACACCTACGGAACATGGCGGAACAGCACGGAACAGTCCAGAACACCTCCGGAACAGCACGGAACAGCCCGGAACACCTACGGAACAGCCCGGAAAACCTACGAAACAGCCCGGAACACCTACGGAACAGCCCGGAACACCTCTGGAACAGCCCGGAACACCTCTGGGACACCTCCGGAACAGCACAGAACAGCCCGGAACGCCTACGGAACAGCCCGGAAAACCACTGGAATAGAACGGGACAGTTGGAAACAGCCCGGAAAACCACCGGAATACCTCCGGAGCTGTGGCTTTTTTTTAACCATTTAGGCGTCAAGTAAGGGCTATCTTTAAAATAGAGAGTGGGGGAATGCGTGAATGGGGGCCGGAATCTACAATTTCATTAACTTATGACACGAATTAAAACGTTTGCCATGAACGTCTTTTGTTGTTTCGGAGTATATTCATAACTCGTACTCGTGTATATTGATAAAAATTGAAAAGAGGCTAATATCTTAAAATATCCGTTTGTTAAAGAGAATACGTCTGAACTCAAAATTTGATTCACATATTTAACTTAATATAATGTAGTATATACATATTGTATTAACATGTAGTTACACCAAACAAAGTATAATAATAAGTTTTTATCAGGCAATGTACAGTGGAAACCTGAATTAACGTTCATTTTCATATGAAAGCGTCATGCATCCGAGCGAAATATCCGAGTTTCAATGGGAGAGTCCTCTTGGTTCAACCAGAATTCCAACAACTTTTCAAGTTAGGACACGTCCAAAGGCTTGTTGGGGAATTTGGCTGGGTCCTTTAATTTGGATGAAAAAGAATAGTAGGTGGAACAGTGTTTTCTTCAAACTAACTATACATTTTTGCTGGAGTTTTGTTGCTTAGCACAATTATAGAACTCAGTATATATATGCTCTAATTGTCAGTGACCGGTTGTAGAAAATCCGTTTAGCGTTTAGATTATAGTGTAAATATTTTAACTTGAAAAGAACAATTAAAGTTGTTTCATGTGAAGAGTTTAAATTTTGGCGCCTGTGCGAAAATGTAATGTTTTAGAGTACTGATGAGGCTAAGCACTTTGTCCGACTTTATCGGCGTAGATCATATACTGCATCAAAAATGCTATACCGTAGACTATTTCTCAATTAGGTTTCACATTGACCGCAGACACTGTTAGACACTAACCTTTTTGAGGACTTATAAGCACTGTACCTCAACATGGTGTTATTCTAGAGCGTAATTCGGAATGGTCTATTAGTTTTTGCTCTTAATTCAGGTCTCCACTGTACATATCCTGATAAACGTATTTTTATATTTTATTTTGTTTTGTTTAATTATGTTATTACAGTACTAACGGCTTATTGACCGAGCGTGAGGTCTGTACTGTGAAATATCAGACCGAGGTTTTTTAGTATGGACCGAGCGACGAAGGAGCGAGGTCCATGCAAAAAACAGAGGTCTGATATTTCATAGTACAGACCGAAAGGCGAGGTCAATAATTGGTTTATTATATGACTGAACAAGGCTGAACTGAGTGTCTGAGTCTATCAGCATATGCTTTTCGCGAGAATTAAATCGGTTATCGTCAGTTTCACTGGGTAACAATATACGGTAGGCATACATACTCAATCAAAAACAATTTGGTTGTTTGAAATTTTAATCTGTAAATTTTAATGACACACAATTGGAAAATTAAAAAGCAAAAATTTTTTCTGTAATTTGCAAAGCAAAAATTTCCTGCCAGATAAACGACATCCGGGACACCGGTCCAGATACGAAAAATACAGACCACGGTCCGGATATGGGTTTTTACGGACCGCTTGTCAACCAATCAGAATAGAGAATTTTGAAAAGCCATATAATAATAGATTATATTAAATATATGAAACCGGCAAAGGCTTGAGTCCTGACGTATTTTTTTAACAAACGTTAGACAGTTGTGAAAATCACTAAAAACACGAGTATAAAAAACATACTCTGAAATAACAAAAGACGTTCATGGCATAAGTTTAATTTAATGCGTATCATATTAATGAAGTTGTAGCATTCCCCATTCCCGCATTTCCCCATTCATTTAAAGATAGCCCCAAATTCGAGTCCTAATTGGCGCTTAAATGGTTAAAAGCCACAGCTCCGGAGGTGTTCCGGTGGTTTTCCGGGCCGTTTCCAACTGTTCCGGACTGTTCCGTTCTATTCCGGTGGTGTTCCGGGCTGTTCCGCAGGCGTTCCGTGCTGTTCCGTGCTGTTCCGCAGGCGTTCCGTGCTGTTCCGGAGGTGTTCTGGGTTGTTCCGTAGGTGTTCCGGACTGTTCCGTACTGTTCCGTAGGTGTTCCGCCATGTTTCGTAGGTGTTCCTGGCTGTTCCGGGCTGTTCCGCAGGTGTTCGGGGCTGTTCGGTGCTGTTCCGGAGGTGTTCGGGGATGTTTCGGAGGTGTTCCGGACTGTTCCGTGCTGTTCCGCCATGTTCCGGAGGTGTTCCAGACTGTTCCGTGCTGTTCCGTAGGTGTTCCGGGCTGTTTCGCGCTGTTCCGGGCTGTTCCGTAGGTGTTCCGGGCTGTTCCGTAGGTGTTCCGGGCTGTTCCGGAGGTGTTCCGGGCTGTTCCGGAGGTGTTCCGGGCTGTTCCGGTGTTCCGGATTGGTGTTCCGTGTTTTAGTACATGCCTAGAATTCCCACAGCAGAGGATATTGCCACTCGCCTTAGTGGTAAGAAGTTATTCTCCATAGTGGATGAAAAAGATGGGTTTTGGCAGATCCACCTACAATCCTTCACAAAATATATTGAGACTTGCATATTTATCTATAAAATGAGCAAATTTCTACCATCAAGAGCTCGTCCTTCCCCTCCTCCCCCTTAAAAACAATGTTGACTGTTATTGCAAGCTTTGTGCTTAAGAATTTCAACTCAATCACGAGCAACATTGCTCTGTAGGGGGGAGGGGAGAGGAAATTACACTTTCACATGGGTAGTCTCATAATTTTTGTGAAGGATTGTCTGAAATTTAGGAGAAATTGGGAAAGGGTACTCGGTCTTCTTTATTTTTTTGACATGTTCTTTTGAGCATTTAGCTTAGTACACAAGTAACGTAAGAAAAACAAACAGTTTGGGTTTGTAAGAAACTGGTGATAGGGGGGGGAGGGGAAGGGAGGCAGGGGGGGTTATACTGCCCTCCAATACTGTTTATATTGATTATTCTTGGAGCTTTTCAATCATGGCAAGAAACAAATTGTACGTCCTTCATGCAGAAGCTTATCATTTCTGCAATTTGAATAAAAACAGAAAGGTCTAAGATAAATCCCAAATCAATAACTTTGAAATATTAATTTAAAGATGCTGTAAAGTCCGTTCTGTGCATCAGTTGTGCTCATAACAAACGGGACCCGCAGATATAAACATATACATTGCCAAAATTTTTGCATCTTTCTAAATTTTCGAATTGAAACGTGGAGTTTATATAATTTACAAGCATAGCGAACCAGAAAAGTGTTAGATATTCAGTTAGTATATTAACATGTCTTACAAATATAGCAGTTCAAAAATATGTAAACAAGGCGTTTGTTCACATTTATACGGACTTTACAGCATCTTTAAAGACGAGAATTGCTAAATTTGTTCAAACAAAATGAACGTCGTACTTACCAAACAGAAAACTCGACTTTATCAACGGCTTCTAACAAAATAAGAATGATTTACATTTGCAACACTTCCGATTTCCTGCAGGTTTTGTTGTTGTTTTTAATTTATGCAATTATTTATTCTGCTACTTTATCATGCTTTACATGAAGTTTACGATCAGGGCTATTTCGGATCCTTCAGAGATCTTACATTGTTTGTTTTGAATAGTTTCTTCCAAAGTATATTTACAATGTCTGAAACAAATTTACAAAACCCACGTTCAGGAAGGCGTCAGTATCTCATTACCTACTCACAAGCCGATATAAGTAAGTTCCCCACGAGAGAGAGTTTTGGTAAAATGCTGGAAAACGAGTTCAATGCAGGGTCTAGCCAAGTCAAGGTGTCACATTGGGCCTGCTGTAAGGAGCCACATGAAGAAAATGGCTTTCATTATCATTGCTGTTTGAAGCAGACAGGGGTAAAAAAGTGGTTGTCAATTAAGAACGCAATCACAAAGAAACATGACATAGTGGTTAACTTCTCAGATCATAATCAGTACATATATGCGTACCGTTATGTCTGTAAAACTGACAAGGACGTTGCTCATAGTGACAATCATCCTGACCTTTCCGAAGTGGGATCTCCACGCACTAAAGCTTCAACTGTAGCTCTTCGAGAAGCGGGCCGAAAAAGAAGGTCGACCAATACAAACGCGGAGGCGACAGCCAGTCGTGAAAGAGGAAATCAGAAAAGACGGCACCTTAGTAATCTTGAAGTGGGTGATTTCATTGTTGCTAACAACATCACCACTGTGCAACAGCTATTTGCTAAGGCTGATGCTAGAAAGCAGGAGGGTGAAAGCGATCTCGCTAATTTCTTGTTCTCCCGAACGCAGAAAACCATTGCCGAGCTGATGAGCAAGTCGTGGTTGCTGAAGCAGGCGTCTTCAGAAATACAGCGAGACGAAATCACAAGAATCGAAAAAGTTAGAAATGCAGCGGAAAATGCCTGCGTTGATGGGTGCAACGGTAGTTGGCTTGAGTGTGCCATAGAAGTGCTTTCGCTGAATGGTATAGAATTAACTGTTTTTGCCTCGTACATATTTGAGCTTCTAGCTCGAGGTCGGGGGAAATTCAGAAATCTGATGATCTACGGTCAAACCAACTGCGCCAAAACGTTTATGTTGAAGCCCTTGAAGTGCATCTTTGATGACCGATTGTTTGACAATCCTGCGAATGACAAGTACGCTTGGGTTGGTGCCGACAAGGCAGAGGTGATTCTCTTGCAAGATTTTCGCTTCAGCAAAGAAGTCATCACATGGAAAGATCTCCTTCTCCTACTTGAAGGAGAGACGGTTAAGCTACCTGCTCCCAAGAATCATTTTGCCAATGATGTTGTCATATCTTCTGATGTCCCGATTTTCGCAACGTCAAAAGCACCTATAGTGTACAAAGGGCCTTACAACGTGGAAGACGAGCGTGAAACAGAGATGATGAACAGTCGTTGGAGAATGATTCGCTTCAAACATGCATTCGAGGAGAAAGATCAAAAGAAGGTGGAGCCGTGCGGAAGTTGTTTTGCTAGGCTTGTACTATTGGGAGAGAAGTGATATAAACATTCAAAATAACTTTGTTCAATAATTTTGGCTTACTGAGGACCAAATTTAAACGGAAAATTTTAAAACAGTTATGTTTGACTATATAGTTACGTTATATATATGTACGAATGTGCTTTGCACGAGTTACCAACGAGTTACCAACGAGTTACCCACGAGTTACCCTAAAGTGAATCAATACACTTTTTACTATAATATAACGAGTTACCACTAAAAAAATTAGAAAAAAAAATAAACTATTTTTCTAAATTTTTAAGTGGCAACTTGTGGTAACTCATTCTATTATAGTGAAAAGTATATTGATTTTTAGGGTAACTCGTGGGTAACTCGTTGGTAACTCGTTCGTTATCAAACAGTTTATTACTTATAAAGTTTATAATGCAATGCATAACAACATAAGTTTAAATTCAGTAGAATCCTATTTAACTTGGCTTAAATACTGATGATAATAATGGCATTTAAAGGACATTACACACTTAAATTGCCACAAAATTTAATATTTAATGCGTTGCCCTTTTGACTTGATCACCATGTCAATGCGTTTGTCCATGGACTCAATTGTCCTGTCAATAATTTCTGGCAAATAGTTCAACAAGGTCGCTTTAACCCTTTTCCAAACCTGCGAATATGTCTCTTTCGTGATTTGTTTGCTCAATGCATCATCTTGCAATTGCCTCTTAACATTATGAAATCGTTTTCAATGGGATTCAAGTCTGGACTGCGAGCAGGAATAGTAAACTTTCTTGCGCCAACAGCAGACATTGCTAGTTCAGCTTTTTCGGCTGTTTTGGCTAGGATCGCCATCTTGCAGAAAGAGCTTGCCTTTCTTGTTTCAGCTGTTTGCAAAGAGAGTCGGAAATTGTTCGGGACAAAATCTCCAAATTTTTTACCATTCATGTGTCCTTCGTATTGTGTTCAGCCAGAATAACTCCTTTATTATGCGCTATCGCAACAACAAAAATTTGCTGTTTAACTGTCTCATCTGAAACATCTGTCCGTACGCCAGCAAAAACTTTGAGACGTTTTGTTGCAAAATGCCCGTAATCCCTTCGTAGTATCTCGACTTGTTGCAATATGTTGTGTTTGTCTTGTTTTGTTAGCTTTTGAGGGCGGCCTTTGTTATGTTTCCTTTTGTCGATAACAGAGTCGTCGATTTTTCGTTTCATGTGCCTGCAAATAGTAGCCTTGGTATACTTGTTATAGTCTTTTACATTTGCTATCTCTTTCCACGTTCTCTTTCCACGTTCTCTTTCCATCTTGGTGAAGGTAGCGCCAGTGAAGTGAAGCAATGAGTGGAACTCGTTGACGTTTGTTTGCAGGCTTCATTTCCCTAAGTTCCCTGTGTCATTTTATTTAAAAATGCCTGAGCTCTTTATTGAAAGTTTTATATAAGTGTCTAATTTTATATTATCAGAAATATATAATATGCATAGGAACGGTGAAGAGGATCAATCACCTATTTGCCTTTCTCTCTAATGCCATGTAGCTTTTAACTACATCCCTCAAGCCACCACCTTCCTTTTTTTCACCCCTCCCCCACCTACTTTGACTACCCCCTAAATACACATTGATAAACAAAAATAGCTAATTAACAAAATAAGGTTAGCAGCATGTGTGATGAGTTTACATTTTTGCGAAACACAAGAGTTTCGTGGGTGATGTCATCTATAAGAGGTTACGCCCCAAAAGCCACGCCCTACTCTGTGCGAAAAATGTTCTGTCAACGTGTGAACTTATTATGCGAACCAAGCAACACATGATAAGAAATATGCAACTTTTTTTACAATGAATTTGAAATTGTTTACAACACCAAATCTTATGATTTATTAAGACAATCCTTCACAAAATATATTGAGACTTGAATATTTATCTATAAAATCAGCAAATTTCTACCATCAAGAGCTCGTCCTCCCCCTTCAAAACAATGTTGACTGTTATTGCAAGCATTGTGCTTAAGAATTTCAACTCAATCATGAGCAACATTGCTCTGTAGGGGGGAGGGGAGAGGAAATTACACTTTCACATGGGTAGTTTCATAATTTTTGTGAAGGATTGTAGTATGATAGATGTTGGCATGTTTATAAATGACTGCCACATGGTGGGGCACATTTTCTTCAAACAAAGTTTGTAAATGGATGGACAGTCTTAGAAGTGTTAACTATAACTGAGTCTATATCAATCAAAACGAAGCTTTAAAACCGAAAAGGGCAATCAAAACGAAGCTTTAAAAGCGAAACGGCAATCAAAACGGTAAAAATGAAACCAAAATGCAAATTATTTAACAAACAAATGCCATTTAAATATGGGACTATATATTCGAAATATGGTCCGGTTGTAAGAATTGGCATTGTAAGAATTGGCATCATGTTTTTAACAATTTAAACATAGAGTACTTGTCGACGTTGTCTTGTAGTTCCAGTAAGATTTGAGAATCAAATTAGGAGTAAAAACGTAATACTGTACAGTGCAAAGTGACAAAATATAACTTACATTGTTAATTCTGCTAGCATCTGTCTTGAATCATGTTGATTGAACCCCATGGAACAATGAAACATGAACATACTGTATTTATCACAAAAAAAATCAATTATACTAGTCTCATATAGTCGACAATATGAGCGGCCACCACTTAATCCCTGCCGTTTCATAAAACGTTTTAGCCAAGTTACTTGTGTGCTTTGGCTCATTGTCTTGCATTTGGCTCATTGGCTCATTGTCTTGCATTGTCTCCCGTGAGTGCTGTGATTGTCGGGGAAAACATTCTTGATGAAGGGTAACATATGTGGCCGCAGGTCGCCTTCAATAAAAAATGGTGCATCCATGATGCCTAAGAATATAGCCATTTTGCTGATGCCGCATCTTGAGAACCCAGCCCGTATATGAACTTTGACTGGATGTTTTTGTTGGCCTTTTAGATGATTGGTGAAAAGTAATTTTGGAATGGCGCTCCAAGGCAATACTGCTCTCATCTGTAAAAATGACGTCATTAAACTCTACTTCATGGCTGTTAATTCTTTAGACTCAATTTGCTTCTCTCACAAGCTAACAAAATTTTGTCCCAGTTGACAACCATCCAAGTCTAGGGCAAGTGCGGCATACGGTCGATTCAGAGATTTTCAATTGAAAATGTTCCCAAATCATTTTCACCAGATCATGTGGAAGTCGTTTCATCGTTTTCCTCCATCTTTCTGTCGATAAACTCCACAATCTCATCACTCTTCTTTTTAAAAGGATGCTGAATCGGGATGATCAGTTTGCAAAGCTCTCCGGTTCTTTCATACGTACGAAGAAATTTGGCGACATGGCGCCTCCCAATTGAAAAGCCATTTTCTTTCAAATTTTTCAAAATATCACACAATGAAATCCTTCGCGGTGTAGACAAATGACTTTAAGTTTTAGCTCGACCGTTAATCGAGGCATTTCTAATTGTTTGTAGTGTTACAAGCTTGGATGAGTAAAATTATGTTGTGTGAAATACTTAGGAGTCCTCTTGGTAAAGGGTTGATGGGGCCAATGCACTCCATTAGCTCTATGCTAGCATTACTTGTCACACATTCTAAATCAGCTACAGATCACTGTTTCATATACAGTGTAAAACAGATATGTTACTGAGCCTTATTTCAAGGGGTAACTAACTTTTTTTATTTTGTTTTATTCTAATGCCACACAATTTTACTCATACACTATCTGAGGAGTTTTGGGAGTAAATTATTACCATCTAAACAACACTAATTAGACCCTATTCAGCTTCGTCCCATTTCAAGTTTTGTTCACTCTTTTGATAAATGGTTTCTTTTCAAGTTAAATGATATTTGGGTCTGAAACTATGTTTTCTTATTAGAATGACACTGAAGACTAATAAATATTACATCTCTCAAAAGTGTAAATATACATTGGAATGGGAAAATTGCATACCAAGCCGAGGAGCTCTATTGACAGGTTAATATGTCTTGTTTTACACTGAGTAAAATAATGCACTCTTGTTTCAACCTGATTTATGCCTCAATCAAGTAGCAATTGCACCCAAATGCATCTTAATTATGATATTACTCTTCAAGAGGAAAGTCTTTTGTGCTAATGAGTTAAATGACAATGTGCCTTGATGCACCCTATTCACAGGCTTTAGAACAAATTCAATTACCCTTTCTCATGCTATGTAACCAGGCCTTATTACTTATAACTGGGCCAAAGGGCAACAACAAGACAAAACTAGATTTGGCATCGAGGAAAGCTATTACGTTTGAGCTGAATTTTTACTTTTGAACAATTACTTTGGGACAAGTTGGAAACTTTTATTACTTGAAAAAGAACGTAGAATGTTTCGGACTTACATCACCTTGCGCCCTCCCTCCCTCCCCACACCACACAATGTTGGTACAACAGGATATGATATTCATGAGTATTTTACAACATTTTCAGATAAGAGATACTACAGGAAACCAACATTGTAAGGTGGGGGGAGGGGATTGGTAGCATTTAAGTATGATTGTATACATCCTTAGGCTCGGTTCCAGCTGTTCCCTCTTGGGGGCTCTCTTGGAGGGAACGGCTGGGAGCATGCAGTGCACATTGTTCCGTTTAGCCAATCAAAGTACTAGCACTGCAAATCGCGGTGCTAAATAATTATCATAATTATGTCTCGTATTATATAATCGATATGGCCGCCTTTGAGGACTGTTGTCAGGAATTTCTTCAAATGTTTGGCTTAAATAAATTTAAAAATACACAAATAATAGCTTTAAAAGATCTGCTATTGGGCAAAGATGTGTTTGTCAACCAACCAACTGGTCCAGGGAAGTCTTTGATATTTCAAGCCTTTCCAATTCTTTTTGATATGGTGAAACGTTCTCCGTCGAGAAGCAACACTATTGTACTTGTGATCTCCCCACTTGTTTCACTTATGCAGGATCAAGTTTCTTTCCTCAAAAGCAAAGGAATCCGTGCTGCATATATTGGAGAAGAACAGGCCGATGAACGTGTTAAAAAGGATGTAGAAAATGGAACATTTCAACTCGTATACGGCTCTCCAGAGTCTTTTCTTCAAAATCAACACTGGCGAAAGGTGCTTGCAACGGATGTATACCATAACAATGTGAAATTAATAGCTGTGGATGAAGCGCACTGCATTTCTGACTGGGGATTTTCTCCTCGAAAAGGCGAAAAGATATTCCACGTTTGGTTTAGCAGGATTAACGAATTGCGATCAATTGTTCCCGGTGGTGTCCCCTTGGTTGCATTGACAGCAACTGCTACAAAAAGAACAAGGGAATGCATCATGCATGCACTAGAAATGAAGAATGCAACTATTATAAAATATTTCCCTGATAAGCCCAACATTACGTATTCTGTTCAAATTGTTGGCACCAAAACATTGGAAACGTTCCACTCACTTATTGCAGAGGTTGAACAACAGGGAGCAGCATGTGATCGAGTTATTATTTACTGCCAAACAATTAAAATAACAACCATGATTTATGCACATTTTCAAGCAGAATTAGGACAAAATATGTACAAGGGTAATATAGAAGACCCCAAGAATCGCCTTGTTGAAATGTTCCATGCTCGTACTGATGAACTTAATAAGTGTCACATCCTGGTTGTTTACCATTTACAAGGAAAACCCATCCGGTTTGAAATTGTGCTAATGGTAAGCAAAATTTCGGATAGAAAATCCCATTCGGATTATGCGCTTTCCATTTAGAGTGACTGACAGGAAGGCACTGAAGGGTTGTTTACCATTTACATGGAAAACCCATTTGGTCTGAATTAAATTGCGAAGAGCCTGGAACTGGTGTAAAAATAAAAAAGATGTAAATGGAACAAAATTCACCAGTTGAAACGTTCCAATCGGTAAGAGAGGACAACCTTTTCAAACAAACCGTTTATTCCAGAAAAATTCCGGTTGGGCCGTCGAAATATGCTTGTTCCATTTACTTTCCGTATGGAATCACCGGAATTTCCATGTAAATGGTAAACAACCCCTGTCTTCCTTTGCACATGAAAATGGTTGTATACGTGTATTGATTGCAACAATTGCATATGGAATGGGCATTGATTGTAAGGCTGTTAAGACAATCATTCATTATGGCCCATCTCGGAATTTGAAAGCATATTTACAAGAAAGTGGACGAGCTGGTAGAGATCAAATTTCTCAGTGTCAAGCAATAATATTGTACAACAATGTAATGCTCAAATACTGTGATGAAGATATTGTTGCCAACAAAAGTGTATCTGTGATGTTGGGTGTGGCAGTTTACTATTGTTTTCAAAATTGCATAATGACTGTAAGACAGTGTCAAGATCAAGAAATATAAGTGATGAGCAGAAATCAATCCTTACATGTAAACTGGAATATCTCAAGCAATACTATCTCGGTCGGCTTGTTAATTCAGATGAAAGCTTTCATGGTCATTTACTTACTCCGATTAATTTTATATGTAGCTTTAATGACATACAGGAAAGCCAAGTACTACAGCATTGCACAAAATTGTTCACATTGCATGACATCTATTCATATATTGACATTTGGGAACCAGATGTTTGCCATGATGTTTGCAATGATGTTTGCCATTACACTTAATTTTTGGAGATGTTGATTATAAAGAATGCACAACTTCAAATGATGAATCTACTGAAATTCAATGTGCTCAAGTTCAAGAAATGATGGATGCATGGCATCTGACATCAGATGATGAACTTTTATTGGAATTTCCAGATGAATTTTCCAATTTATCAGATGAGCATTGAATGCATATGAATTTTGTGACTGAAAAACCACATGATACTATATTCTTTGAACAATCCATACAATTAAACAAAACTGCCAGGACTTCATAACAGGTCAGAAAAATAATCTATATACGGTATCTTTTAAGACAAACAGTCAATGTTTAAATTAAAGTGTGATATTATTTTAGGTGTGATGTGGGCCAAATATTACAAATCACCAAACTTGAAAAAATTCTGTCCAGACCAAGTTCATTTTGAATCTAAAACATTGGGCCCTGATGCACCCTAGCTGCTTTATTATTTCACTCTAAGGCTAGAGAATTTTACTTGTCAAGTGGAGATTGCTGGCGCTTAACCGGTTAACTATCCTATCTGCCTATGTGTCTAGTTAACCCATTGTGTCTCATTGCGCCCTACTTTATTATTTTACTCTGTCTAACGCCAGACTATTTTACTCTGTCTAATGCCAGATGATTTTACTCGTCAAGGGGAGAGTGCTGGCGCTTAATGGGTTATTATATTTCTTATTATTAGCATCACAAAATTACTGGATGCTGATTGGTTGAGAGGCGTACAATTATTTCATTAATAGTACTGCAGTACAATTAATGATTTTCCCAAAACAAACAAAATGGCGGAAAGGTATTTTAAACACAAGCGTGAAATGAAATTGCCGTGCAGGAACTAGATGAAAATAAGAACAAAAGCATCAAATTTTGCTTTGAACAAAAGAACTAAATGAAAATACAAACAAAAGCACCAAATTTTGGTTGAAAGTCTGGCAGGACTGGACTTTGGCGAGAATATGATGTTGACATTGAGAAGTAGTGAACTAGTATTTGGCAAAATTTCCAAACATCACTCGTACTATTAATCCCTAATTGTACTCGCCATCGCATGATTACCTATACAAATAGTGACCATTGGCTTAAACCAGTCGAAAAAAGCATTTTTCATGATAGCAGGCAATATATGTTTATTATAATACAGTCACACCATTTATGATTGATTACTTTTGTTCATAATCATTAAATCTATTTTTCGCTGTCAGGCAGGAGCTAAGCAGTTGAGCTCCAAGACAAAGTCAGAAGTTTTACCTTAACACTAGATTATTATGGCTCTAACAATTAAGTCCTTTAAAGAGCTTTGGACAAAAGAGTTAATGCCTGCATTTAAAAGCGAAATATTAAACGATTTGAAGCGTGAAATTAGAAACGAAATTCAAAATGTTGTGCAACGATTTGAAACCCAAATAGACGAGGTGAAAAATCAGATTCAAGGAGTTGAAACATCGCAGTCATTCATCTCGGATAAGTATGAAAACGTGATAGAGGTTACTCAGAGTATAAAGAAAGAAATGAAAACGGTTCAGAGTCATTGTAAAGAATCGGGAGAAAGATTAGAGTATTTAGAGCAAGAAGCTTCGCACAACATGGCCGTGCTCGATGAAGTGCAACAATACCTCAGACGTGACTGCTTGGAGATAACTGGCATACCAATTATACCATTAGACGACCCAAGTACTCTAGTATTAGAAGTTTGTTCAGCAATGGATATAGAATTACAAGATGATGACATATCAATTGCTCACAGGCTTCCTTCTACAACGAAGGTTAAAGACAGAATTATTGTTAAATTTGTTAAGCGAAGCAAGCGAGACGAGGTCTACAAGTATAGATCAAAACTAAGAGGCAAATCAACAGCAAATTTACCCACAGTCAACGCCGAAATACAGGAAGGCTCAATTCGAAGATCTACTAAAATTCATATCAATGAATCGCTAACTGGTTACAGAAGAAGGCTATTTGGGAAAGTTAACGCGTTTAAGAACACAAACAAATACAAGTTTATATGGACAACCAATGGTACAATCCACTTACGGGAAACAGAATCGTCTTCAATATATCATTTTAATACATTGGCAGATTATGAAAACTTTATTAGATCAAGTCAGCAAACTGAAGACTATAACTGAAGACAGCAGATAAGTTTGTTATAATAATTGAAATACAATTAGTTCATATGAACTATATATGTATATAGCTACTGACAGTTTTATATCATTACTATGTCTAGAATAGAAAACAATCTCCTTATGGAACTTCCCTTTTCAAATTTAACTGATTTTGAATTCAGAGCTGTAACTGGCTCGTGGCATTTTGATTTAAATAATCTAACAGATATAGATCTTTTCAATGTTATTTCAAATCCTGATAAATTCGATCAGAGGGATCCTGACAATATGCTTAGCTTGCCGAGTTCAAATTATTATTCAATAAATAAGCTGAATAACTATTTAAATATGTTAACTAATAAAAAAAGCATTTCTTTGTTTCACTGCAATATTAGAAGTTTGCCGAAAAATTTAAACCTCCTAGAAGAGTTCATCTACTCATTAAATGTCATGCCTATATCTGAAACAAAATTAAATGATAAAACTATCATCAATACTGATATACGACAATATCAGTTTTTCCACACAGATTCGAAAACGGCTGCTGGCAGTGCAGGACTGTATATATCCAAAGATCTGCATGCGATACCTCGGCCCGATATTAAGTTTAATATGGAACTTGTTGAATCTTGTTGGTCTGAAATTATTAATAATAACAAACCAAATGTTATTATTGGTTGCATCTATAGACATCCAAAAGCTAATATGTCAGATTTTACATTGGAGCTAGAAACAATCGTTAAAAAATTGAATGAAAAAAATCAAACAATTTACATAATGGGTGACATTAACATTGATTTTTTAAAGTATGGAAACCATCCCAACACAGAAGATTATTTAGATATGTTATTTTCTTACAATTTACTTCCTTTAATAACGAAGCCAACGAGAATAACAGATTACACATCCACTTTAATAGACCATATTTATACTAATGCACCTATCCATAACACTGTCTCTGGTATTTGTTTAATTGACATATCAGATCACCTACCAGTATTTTGTGTTTCTGATACGTTTACAAAAAAAAAGAAAGAGACCATGTATTTCCGTGATTATAGCAAGCTTAATAAAGAATTGTATCTAACTGATATGAGCTCAATTGATTGGCAAAGTGACCTAAATAATATACATGATCTTCATCAACTAACCACAAATTGTGTCAAAAAAGTTACTGAAGTTGTAAATAAACATGCACCATTAAGAAAAGCCTCTGTATCCAAAATGAAACAATTTACTAAACCCTGGATATCAAACGGCTTACTAACATCTATAAAAACGAAACAAAAATTATACAAGTCTAGTTGTTTTAGTGGTGACCCTGAAAAGGTAAAAAAATATAAAAAATATTCTAATCTACTTAATTATATAAAAAATAAAGCAAAAAAGGAATATTACAATAAAAGCTTTGAATTATATAAGAATAATATCAAAGAAACATGGAAACTTATTGGTACTATAATTAAAAGAAAAACAAAAGGCCAATTTAACTTTCCATCTAGACTGGTACGAAATAATGTGACGTATACGAAACCAACGGATATTGCCGAACAATATAATGATCACTTTGTCAATGTGGGTCCAAACCTTGCTAATTTAATTGATAGTACAGTTGATAATGATCCACTAAAATATATAAAATGTTCTCCTCTAAATAGTTTTTATTTATCACCGGTTGATGAAAACTATATAGCATATTTATTCTCTAACCTAAACGAAAGAAAGGCCTCCTTAGATTTACCAATCAAACTAATAAAGTTGGCAAACAAAGAGCTTTCAATACCATTTACTTTTATTTATAATCAGTCATTTATTCAGGGTATTGTTCCTGACATATTAAAAATTTCAAGGGTTACTCCTGTATTTAAGAATGGCATAACCACCAATGCTGCCAATTATAGACCAATAGCAATACTATCACCATTTAGTAAAATACTTGAAAAGATTATTTCCGACCAATTGAATTCGTTCTTAGAAAAAAATAATATTTTGTTTCCATATCAATTTGGGTTTAGAAAGGATTATTCTACGGAATTAGCCATATTAGAGATGAGTGACAACTTAAAAACTTCCATTGATAAAAAAATGATTACATGCGGGCTTTTCCTGGACTTTTCAAAAGCATTTGATACCGTTAATCACGATATTCTGCTTGATAAGTTGGGAAAGTATGGAGTCCGTGGGATAGCCCAAGACTGGTTTCGAAGCTACTTGCACAATAGATATCAATACGTAAAAATTGGAAATATAGAATCTAGCTTCCGAAATATTATATGCGGAATACCTCAAGGATCCACTTTAGGCCCATTGTTATTTTTATTATACATAAATGACTTGCCAAATTCATCAACGACGCTTTCCTTTCGATTGTTTGCTGATGATGCAAATATATTCTATGCCAGTAAAAATCTTAAGGAAATTGAAACAGTGATGAATAACGAATTTCAGAACATACTTAAATATTGCAATGCTAATAAGCTCTCTATTAATATGCAAAAAACACATTTTATGTTGATCCGCTCATCAAAGAAAACTATAACTTCAAAAATAGAAATACAGAATATTATACAAAAACAATGTATTAAATATCTAGGAATATATCTCGATGAGAAATTGAACTGGAAAAATCAAATAACTCATGTTAAAAGTAAAATATCAAAGAATTTGGGAATTTTCTATAAATTGCATAATTATTTATCGATAATTATGCTGAAGCAATTATACTATACCCTTATCTATCCATATTTATACTACGGGTCTATGAGTTGGGGAAATACTTAGCATACAAATCTAAAACAGTTGAAGTCTAAGCAAAATACTTGTGTTCGCAGTATCCTCTTTGCTAACAGAAAAGAATCTGCTTCGCAATATTTTCAACTACTTGGATTTTTAAAATTTGAAAATATTGTCAAATTAAAAATTGGATTGCTAGCACATAAATTATTTATGAATCCTACTACGGTTCCTTCTATATTTAACGACTTTCTATTACCAGTGACAAATGTTCATAATTATAATACCAGGAATGCAGCTAGATGTAATTTTTACCGACCACAAATAAGAACAAACTATGGAAAATTTACTTTCAAATACTCCGCTTCAGTGTTATGGGAAGGTATTCCTACCTGCTTGAAGAAAATATCAACAACAAATGGATTTAAGAGACAATATAAGATCAATTTAATGATTAATCAATGATGGTGCCATCCATTGTACTGTTTAAATTATTCTCCTAATATACAAAAAGTATTTGCATATATTTATAATGGCCGTTCTTCATATTTCCTTTCTTTTATTCCCGTTTAAATAATTTATAAAAATAAATTAACAAACAAATTATATTGCATACCACTAGAATTATGTAATTCAATAATTAGCTCAACCGCTTAGCTATTTATTTATACGTAGACGATGGTTAACTCGAAAGCTGATGCTCTTTTAACCGTCGTGCACGTTTGAAATATTTTCGTTCATTTTATCTTTTTCTTCTATATACTCAAAAAATGAATTAGTTATAGTTAATAATGTATATATATTAAATAGTGTGAATAAAGTGATTTGATTTGATTTGATTTGATTTTGAAATATCTATTCCAACGAATACAGTCATGAATTAAATATTAACATGAAATTCAGAGTTGGATAAAAATGTCCAAGAATTATGGATCATTATCTTGGCCTTTTTTCTTGTGCGACTTTTTTTTATGCCCGGTTATCCATGCGAATAAATCTTTAGAATCTAGCCTTTTTAAATAGTCCCGGGGACAATCAGGAAAAGATTTCATTGTTCTGCCTGGTTGCTGTTCAAACACATCTTGTTCATTTAAAGTTCTTACAATTTTATATAAATCTTGATTGATATCTTTCTTAGTGCATGTGTTCACCAGATGTGCTTTTAATGTTTATTTCAGAATCCAACTTCTTTATTACTTCCTTGCAAGCAAAGAAGGCATTTGATATTCTTGTTATGCTTGAACATGTCAAGTTGGCTCCAAGTCCTCGGCACATTTCCTTATATAGATGATTATCATGTTCAAGGTCAAGATCACATGGAACATTGTTACCTGCTCCACCTCTGTTGTTAACAGATCTATTCCAAGTAAGGCGTTCAGCTTCACGAGGTGTCAAAAGTGCATGGAACTGGAACAATTGATACAATGATTCTAGTGCATATTTTGTACTTCCATCCCCTTCTCTAGTGGCATCATTAAAATTACGTAGTAGTAATGCCATGTTCATCAGGCTACAATGGTAGTTGTATATATCATCATGCATTTCATGTTCATCTTCCTCCTCCTCGTGTGCAGAAACTAATATTGGTTCTTGCAAATTATGGGACATCTCATGCCTTCTTCTACTTGCACCATCATACACATAACTTGATTCACAGCCAGGATATCTACATGGATATTTGCCATCAGCAGTTAAAGTTTGGCTTCTTTGACATATTTCCCATTTATCCAATGCTGATACATTTTCTCTTTGTGTTTTGTAAACATTTTCATTGATGACAAACGCAGAGAGGAATTGTTTTATTACTTTATGTAGAAACTCTTGCTTAACAGTTGTAGTTGCTTCTTTGATTTCATCTGGTATAGCAGCGTTAATGGAAAGTTTATGTTCAACTGTCTTCATGCCAAAGAATTTCATTGCTGCCACAATTATTTGACTATCCAAAACTAGATGTAGAAATCTCTTGCACTGTGCTGGGTTTTTCTGTGCATCACTTAATCACATCATGCCAATTGATTTGATTTCTCAACGCAAACAGTGATGATAGATCACCTGCTGATGCACCACAATAGAACCGATTAAATATTAGCTAAAATGAAAAACATAATATTATGAACAACATATTACATATTAAAACAACATAGCTACATATATAGGGGCCATTCACACTAGCATTTGTATATTGATCCTAGATTGATCTGAGAAGCAAATGTGAGCGGTTTTTTGGGAGTCAAGACCAATCTCCATCCAATCTAGTTTTAGTTTGCATCATTGAAATGAATATAACTGGAATGCTACCTTCAGAGAAATTGCCTATCTTTTTCTCAAAGACAAATTTTACATCCAGACACACATGTCTGGAGGTAAGACTACGCATGTTTATATCAGGATTGACCGATTGAGCACTCTTCAAATGCATGAAAAGACTGGGACTGCCCTTCAAGTTGGCTTCAAATTTCCGGTTGGAGATAGCATTCCAGTTATATTCATTTTAATGGTTTGCATCCATATTTGGTTAATTAAATCAATAGCACACCTTCATTCACCAGTGCTAATTTTAGAGGATTTGTGGTACCATTGGAAATATACGAACTGCTAAAAATTTGTTTTCATGGTGCCAGTCTGCCAACTGGAAAAAACATCCTTCTAGTCTGCGGGTCTTTGTATATGCATTTCTTACAGAGAACTGAGATTCGACTCCTCTTTCGATTGTTTTCTGATCCCCAATTACAAGAACCTTGTCATATATCTCATCTTCTTCAGATGCTACCCATTTGTGAAGATCTCTCACAATATCTTCCCCTAGATTTTCATCTGTGAATATGATGCCTATGTTTACCTAAAATATGGTATTTTTGTCATTAAATGAATATAACTCATTTAAAAATTGCAGTGTCCGACATCATTAATCATTGTATGCTTGACTCTATTAAAACATAATAGTATGTCTGATTAGAACAGGAATACCATTTTGACACTACCCTATCTAATTGAAATTTATACCCCCCCCCTCCCCCGAAGATCCAGATGATTAAACTTGTCAAGGCTAGGGGAGAGCAATGGCGCTTAATGGTTAACTCGCCTATCTGACCATGTGTCTAGTTAACCCATGCATTGAGTCTCATTGCGCCCTGATGAGCCCTACTTTATTATTTCACTCTGTCTAATGCTAGATGATTTTACTTGTCAAGGGTAGAGCACTGGCACTTAATGAGTTAATATGTAGCCATACTGGAGAAAATGGCATAAAATAGAACTAATGTACAAATACATTCTTTAACCTTTTCAGATTTTCTCTTCATCTCTTCATGTGGTTAAACGTAGATTTAAGCGAAGTTAACGGCAGATGTATCTAGCAGCGGGGAGCCCCTGACGTCACTTAGAACAGTTGCAATTATCGCGCATCCGTCACTTTGCTACAGCTTGGCTAGCCAGCTACAACTGCTCTTTCGCTATGTTATAAATCTTTGCTATTGCGTGTTATTATTACTTGTTACTTTACTCAACATGCCTCGGCTGACTAGAAATAGTATGGAAACGTCAACGAGCAACAATATTGCTAGCACTAGGTCTGCTTGTCCGCCGTCGAGTACGAGTTCGCCAGTAACCAGTTCGCACGTGTCAGCGATGCAAACGAGCAATGCGGGTTCTTTACCAGTCGCTAGCATCGTCAACGACGTGGTTCAAGCATTTCAAGGTAGCTTGGAAGGCCTTGTTCAGTCCGCCATTGATGCTCGTTTGTCCGTCTCGTCAACCGCAGCAGTCACAAACAACGCTGGGCAGTTCTCGTCTCCTCCAGCAAATAACCTCGCTGAGAATGCTCCCCCAAACAATTTGGAATCGCAGACCGCAAATTACAAAACCGTTCATCCAGCTGATGGTATGGTTAGTGGTATTAATGCTCATTTATCTGACGCCAGAGGTAGGCTCGTTACTTCTTTTATTAATACGTTTGCCACGCCATCTACTTCATTGGTTTGGTCAGCTAAGAGTTCCAGTTCTCCCTCCCTTGCGCTAGCCACGGGTAGTGTGCCGTATTATTGCAACCCTAACGCTAGTAGTGGTTTCTCATCATTTATTGTTGGCCCAGGTTATGCCCCAATACCTGCAAAAACTGTCGGTGCTATTACTGCAGGGAAGTATATAAATCTGGCTGATCTTCTCCCAGAGAATTCCTACGCCGTCGACGAGTCCAACGAGCCCCATCTGCTTTTAGATGGTCGCCTAGTTTTAACAGGCATGATAAAAAAACCGCGGAAAAAGATTGTTGATATTGTTTCGTGGGTGGAGGCGTTTTCTACATATACCTTGATAGTTTGTACTTCAACCCCTCACCGTTGGCGCGACTTAACGACCTACAAGTTGTTGATTTTACGCACGTATCGCCAGTTCCAGAGTACTGCATGGTTAACGTACGACAAGGCCTTTAGACAACACGCAGCCGCTCTAAACCTTACGGACTGGTCGGAACTGAACATCCAGTTGTTCAATTTTTATACCGCCGGTTCTGCTGCGAAACCTTCTCATTCGATTCCGCAACCGTGGGTCAATCGTGTGACCAAAGGGCAAGGCAATTCAGCTGCGCTTGTAGTCTGTATATCGTGG
This sequence comes from Paramuricea clavata, assembly GCA_902702795.2. Classification (NCBI taxonomy): domain Eukaryota; kingdom Metazoa; phylum Cnidaria; class Anthozoa; order Malacalcyonacea; family Plexauridae; genus Paramuricea; species Paramuricea clavata. The sequence continues at coordinate 51,039 of CACRXK020001654.1, forward strand.
AATCGAGGACGGTGTGTAGCCCCCACTGCATTGTGTCGCTTTCGCCATGCATGTTCGAACTGTTCGGCGGATCACCGAGGCATAAACTGTCCAACTTCTGGTAAAGCCCCTAGTTACCCGATCCCACCCAAAAGCCGTCGTTTCTAGAATGCTCTAGTACGCATCAAGTGCTCTGGCGGTATGTTATGGATATCATGTACTGTTTTAATTTCTATAACTTGGATTGTTACCATGCTTATTTGGTTGTGAATCTCAGTTACTAGGTTTTTATAATGATGACGGTTTTTATATATTTAGGGTCTGGTTTTACAATAAATGTGTTTGGTTTTGGTTTTTTTTTGAAACGCGTATGTTTTTTTTTTTTTTTTTGGGGGGGG